>MJUU01012036.1:152544-179437 GCA_002080025.1 Modiolus philippinarum | reverse complement strand
AAATTATTTATAATTATTAATTGCTCAAACCTCATAGTGAATTAAAGACGACCCCTCGCTCAGGATTGAGCGGAATTCATTGCTAATTGTCGAACAACACCACAAGCATGCTCTACATTATCCATGAATGCGGGGTTGTCAACAAACATAAAATTAAATGGCAATGTGCTTTTACAATTTTTGTCATCCGCTACCCAACAAACAGCCTAACAGAAGACAATCATAAAACGTAAACAACAATAGGGCACTCATCGAGTCAAAATTAAGAAAACTTGGCATAGCAAAATTATGAAATTTAGGCACAGTTAACATGTGGTCAGATAACAATTTGATATTGCAATAAATAAAAATGTCAAAAGTTGAAAGTATGATAGTGCATCCATATGGGAAGTTCTCCAAAGCAAAGGTACACCATAACTGATATGTGTATAGAACACGGACCCAAAACAAAAAACCCATGATCGAGATCAGGTGCACTAATAGAGTACAGGGATGGAGTATTTGTAATTGTAATTGGTTGTAATTAATTACACATTTTGCTGTAATTGGAAGTAATGTGTAATTGACAAAATTTTGAATTACATGTAATTGTAATTCAATTAACTACTTACCAAAAAAGGTGTATGATTTCAGTTACTTTCCCAATTACATTCAATTACTTATACATGTTAAAAGAGAGTGAATGAGTATTCAAGAAAGCTCAGATAATTCTTTACGTTAAATATAATTATGCCTTGGTATTTCTTAAACAAGAATCGGCACTTTTTCTCTCTTAATTTCAGATGTGGACATTTTGCAATTTGCTGTTTCCTCTGATCATTTTTTTCTTCATTTTTAGATGTTTTAAAAGAGCAACTCTTGATAATTAATGTTTGTAATATAAATCAAATTTATAAATTTATAAATATTGTTATATAAACAGTTAAAAATATGTTTATAGTATTTTATTATAAATGCCTAGATTAATACGGCTTCTAATCAGTTGTTTGTCATATATACTTTCATGTTAATGATTAACAAGACTTAATCAGTGTCTAATAAGTGTTCTTAGGCATTAAAATTAACCTTTTAAATACATGTACATTTTTCAATTATGTGATGCAAAAAAATACCAAAGTTGCATAAAAAACAGTAAATCTGATTATGCAGTACATGTGTTTTAAGGACGTGTTCTTTTGATGTGTTTAAACTGTCTGGTGAGCTGTCATTAATATTTTACTCACGCTGTATTCAAGTAACAGTTAAATATGAAAGTTAGACACATTTCAGCTGGTAGCAAATTGAAGGAATTCGAATAATTCAAAATATTATCGAGTTAACTTGCCAGTCAGTTAAATACCACCCCAAAGTAGAAACAAATGATAAACCTTTGAGTCTGATAGAGGCTAGAGGACAATATATTAGAATACTTGATGTATATAAAGTTGATCAGTAATCACATCAGTTAACTTTTTCCACTTGTTTGTTAATTTTGCAATAATAGGTATGTAATGCTTTCCTTCATGGCTCTTACGAGAATTTTCATTTGTAAGCATGATTAATAACCCTTGAAAATAAATAATAAATACAAATTGTTGGCTTCAAATGTTATTCATAATTTGATTAATTACATTTGGAAAGCAATTGTAGTTTAATTAATTACATTCTAAAATCCTTGTAATTGTAATTGTAATTAAATTGAGCATTTTGGGAAAGTAATTGTAATTTAATTAATTACTTTCCAATGTAATTGACCCCATCCCTGCTAAAGTAAGCATATCCTGCTTCTTATAAGACGCCTGCCGTGTAGAACATGTCAACTTAGGTAGTGATGTCAAGTCCAGTAGAGGAAACACAAACTTAAGTGGCAAAGAAAAAAAATCTGTTGTCATCTCGGTAACAGATATCCCACAGCAGTCCACAATATCGTGATGTCGACCGTTGAACTTCTGTAGTGATGACTTCAAGTTATGGGTCACACCGTTGCTTATGTAACCTGTTTGTAAGCAACCGATCTCTATCAAGGTAGTCACTATATCGACCACAGACCCTTGGGTAGCGAATGAGTTTGGAGATGTAAACTCCACATGCCGGTGCCTTTGGAATGTATCTTCAAAGAAAAGGTAAGTTGACTATTGGAAAAATGAAGTCATAGCGTTTGTCATTCACCCTAGTTTGAAGTGTGCCTCTGTTTTCAATTTCAAGATGAAGGACAAAGAACATGGCCGATTTGGAAGTATCTGTAGTATCCTTAATTTCGAGCGCTTTTGGATACATAAGATGCAGAAATCACCAAAGTGAGGGTTGTTTAGTGATAATTATCATTTTTATGACGGAAGCTGAAATTAAAGGACTAGACCAGTTTTTAATCTTTATTTTGAAGAAGCCCTTCGACAATTAACCATATCCAAGCTATAGATATGATTTACCCGACCACTTTTCAAAATGTCATAGTATAGAAAACGTCATGTCATAAAGCTTAAAACGTCATGAAATTATGTTTTTGAAGTACATTCTTGGTCACATGGGGCGGACATATTTGTGACGTTTGGCGGACAAACAACAGCTGGTGAATCTCAATACCAGATCTCGGATATGGTCTATTCAGCCTCATATGAGTGCTGAAACCGATCTGTGCCCACTTGAATTCCGATAGTCTGTTGAAAAACAAGTCTTCCAAACTGGACAAATATATTGAAAATTTGCTTTTACAGCAGACAAATTATTTAAAGAAAATGATAAAAAAAGCGCTGAGATTTCATTCATTCTTAACTACCTGATTTATATTGGCAATCATAATATATATATGTAATATACAAAATTATTAAGAGGTGCACATATTTTTTTTATATCTTAACCTGTACTGTATGATTCTTGTCAGTGTACATCTACTCCTGCCATCAAGTTTTTTTTAATATTACATCATAAAATTTTTGAACAGATCTGGCATTTCCGGGATATACATCGGCACACGGATACAAAATATTTTTATTCGAATTTGACTCATTCCTTTGTTTTATTTTATTATTTTGTCTATATCGTTTCTGTCACTGCTGCATTTGCACAAAAAAAACTATCTCTGTACAAGCATATCTTCCACATTTTTTAATATTTTTTTCGCTATTCTTTTGAAAATGTATTACTTACCATTACTTCGTCGCTCCTGTCTAACCTTCGTAACGGTACTGTCAGGAATATAAATATAACAATAATGCAAACAATTGCAGCCAGTGCATACGGACTGTCGGCAAGAGATACTAAAAAATTCCCAAATATTTTCGAGAAATCAATTGGAGTAGGTCCAATAAAGAACATGTCTGCTGAAAATGTGCCAAAAAAGGAACTTTTAAACTTGATCTGCCCATCGTCTGCTCCAAGACTCTACAAGTGAAATGGATTATGTTATAACAAAAATAGAAAAAAGCATTTCAGGTCGTTTCGCTTTCATTGCAAATGAATTTATGTAATAAAATGTTCATGTATTCAACAATTGCATAAAAAAATTCTAATATCTTTTCATAAAATTTTGAGTGAATGTTGAATGAAAGGATATGGAGTAAATACACAAGAGACAAAGTCTGTACAAAAAACATGGCAAAACCAAGCAAGGGAACAGCGCTTTTATTGTTGTTCTTCATCTTGAAGTCACCATGAGGCATTCAATCATGACTCCATTTCAAAGATGATTCCTCAAATTCAGCAAATAATAAGACTACATCATTCTGGAATCTAACGAAGAAAAGTATGATTTATATTACAATATCTATGAAACATTGTTTTCAGTTTTCAAAAAAACAAAACAAAAAAAACTGACTAATAAATTAAATCGTTATGAATTTTGACAACTGCAAAAATTGTTGAATAGGGTTTATAAGTTTCGTATCGTAACAACAAAATTTGTGATTAAATTGTAATTCCAATTGCCCTTCAAGGTATTTTGAAATTTCATTTTGCTTCTTTCCATTCGTGTACAAGAATGATTTAAAGCTGAAAAGTACTAACAAGATATATATACTAAGAATAACTTCCGATAAACTCGCTGTATGAACTGCGGATATTGTTATTTCTTCGAAACTAAAAATTAGAATTCGTTAAGTTTTTTTCATCGTATGTCCGCAATATCCATTTCCTATGCATTTAAGATAAATTCTAACATGGCTCTTGTTAATCGTCAACCAGTTTAATACTCGATAACCATATATTTCGCACATGCGCAGATGGCATAAGAATATGAGTAAACGGGATGAAAAACAACGATGTTTTTAATTTTGTTCGTCCAGGTTTATGAAGGAAATAATGGTTAAGAACAGTTTTTAACTAAGTCATGAATGTCCTTTTTATTTCATTCAGACACGTAAATGTGTATTGTTTTGCTTTCGATTTGAATTTTGAACATGCATCTGTTTGTGTATTTTTACGTCATAGACACGGTCAGCAACTGAGGAAGCAAATCTGCCTTCTCTTAGATCGCTTCAGAATGGAAAATTCCATTTTTTGTCATATTAGAACGAAATAATTCATGGCAGGTATATGGTTATTGTCATTTAACCATAGGCCTGGCCTTTACATTCGTAAGTTTAACCCCTCGCTAGCGCTGTGGGTTAAATTCGAATATAAAGACCCAGCCCATGGTAAAATTTCCAATAACCATATGCATGCCATGAATTATTTCTTAATAAAAATGAATATCCTTACATTGACTTGATCTGTTGATGTCCAGTTGGGTGCACCGGGTTCCAGAGTTTTCACACTTAACAACCCAGTCCTAAATTGATGTCGCACTGACAAAAATAAAATGTACAAAATAATTACTGGTCCACCTTATAAGTCTTGTAATTTTTTTTCTTCCAGAGAAATTTTTCATTAATTCCATTGTGTGTTCCATTGTCAATATTTCTATCTGAACAATAAAAGATGTATACAATACTTGAAGAGGCATTTTGAAATGTGTTAAGGGCTTGCTATATGGTGTGAGGTTCCCCACTGTGTTGAAGATTGTACGGTGACCCCTAGATGCTTTATTTTCGGTCGTTGTAAACCGCATATGGGATGTTGTCTCCTTTATATTTACCCTATTTCCTTTCTTTTTCATAAGATAAATCAAGATGCTATAGAAACCAAAGTGTTAGCTTCATTTTTTTAAAAATTTTCTCGAAATTGACAAAGACGAACGACTTTAAACTAGAATTTATGACATATATTATAATTCTTTGTTTTCCAATACACTGTAATAACATCCCTTTTCACCTGCATACGACGTTTATGTATCTCAGCTAATAACTTATTATTATAAGGCAGAGAACTTCTTCTCCAATGCTTCATTGTATCAAGAAAAACGCTTTGAATTAAGTAAATTATACAGTCGCAATCAGGGGTTGGTTTCTATAATGTTACAGTCTTGTAGCTAACGACCGTTTAACATCTGACTAAATCTGTCATTTAGGCGTTTCAACTGATTTATCCTGGCTATGATCTAATTTTGGAAATATCATTTTTCATATGACGGGCGATCAATACGTAGCAGGAGATGCTTATCTTGTCAGCACTTCCGTTCTCAATCCTTAGAGAGTTCATGTGGGCATATCCATTTAATTTCTCTTTGAGGAGGCTCACTCCTGACGTTGTTCATATCAGGGATTTCTTGAAACCTATTTAATTTGAATAAGCAATGTACACTAAATGAAATGGAAAAAAGAAATATAAAGGTCCGTGTGATTTTAACGGAGATACAAGACATAATAAATATGGTGGGAATTAGATTTCTCTTTAGATTTATCTTTAATTAAACATAGACTATTTTTAGTCTAAAAACTACGAAGTTATACCAACAATTTTATGAAAACATGTCATACTTCTTCATTTTACCTTTAAATGTGAAGAGTGAGCCTTTTAGCTTACGCCAAACACATGCTTGCCCGTGAAAAGAGCGTAAGATGGTGAATAAAAGGATATGGAGTAAATGCACATGAGGCAAAGTCTCTTCAAATACCTGGAAACAACAAGCAAAGGAACAACGCTATTTTATTTTTGTCCTTCATCTTTAAGTCACCATGACGCCTTCAACAATGGGCTTTGCTCATACCTCAAAGTAAGTTCAAAACGGCCACTAGCACCGGTTTAAGCGGAATTCTTTGCTAATTGTCGAGCAATGCTACATCCATGTCTTCATTGGTCATGGGTGCGGGATTGTCAACAAAAATCAATTAAACTGGCACAGTGCTCTTACAATCACTGTCATCCTTTGCCCGACAAAAGCACTAGTGTCTTAGGCTAGTCGACCACAACATATAGACAAACACAGGGCACTCATCAAGTCGAATGTAAGAAAACTTAGATAACGGCCCACAACAAAAAGAAGACTCTAAAAGATATGATATTCCTGTAGTTACAAGCAATACCAGTTGTATTTTGTTTTTAATTTCATGTTTATTTCTTTCAAAGCTTGGTACATTTGTGAAATTTATTCATTACCACTTATTCATCAATGTTTTTTTTTCTTATTCTAAGGCAAAATGAAACAATGTGGGAAAATAAACGCTGTGAAAACATCTGATTTTTTCTTTGTTTATCTATGTTTATCTTAAAACGTATTGTAATACCTAGTGATATTCCAACAGCTCTCTTCTTTCGTTTTGACGCATCTTGTCGGTCATCTGCATTTATCAAAAAACATAATCAATGGCAAATAATTGTGGTATATCTAATTGACCGTCATGCATATCAATATTAATGCTACGCGTGCCGAACAGTTGTTCGGCAACGAGTTTAATCCACTGCGTTGATTGAAAAGAGTTATGCTTTTTATTAAATGAAGGTTATTTTTTTTCATTTCAATGCGCTAATTATTCACTTGAAATCGATATCGAGGTTGACGATTTTTTGTGACGTTACTTTCTCCACTAGAAATCCTTTATTTTCACCAGCGACAATATGACAATATGAGACTTATAATTATTTAACTGAGAAAACTCGATAGATCACCGCTATCTATGTAATGATATAGGTTGTGCTAATTGATAAAGAATACATTAAAAAAGAATGGTTTCTGCTTCCTCTTGTAACAATATTTTAGAACAGTGCGAAAGGAATTTACATAACCTATTTTTTTATAATTGGTTGTAAAGCTATTTCTGCTATTTCTCATATGATTGGTTGGTGCATATAGTTAAGCATCTCCAAAATCAGTTACAAAACTAAGTGTAAAACATATTCTCTTATGACCAGCCTTATTACATATTCCTTGCACGACGTTTCAATTGGACCACCGTCAAATCTCGTTAATTGTGCACCCTGATTAGTTGTATAGTCGTTATCCCCAGCGGTTTAATATAAAGGTCAAATTTTGTCGCTATCTGTATTGTCCATGAATGGAATGTGTTGGGTCTCATTTGTATTTATTTTTTAAATATTTTTTAAAATATTCGATCGTTTGCCTATAAACTTTCCATTTTTTTTCAAAAGAATGTATCAATTTGCCATCGCATCAGTCAACATTGCCTGGTTCGTGGTCACATGACGAGTGCTGTATGTATTGTTTTCACACGACGATTAATACAAGAGAAAATAATTCTGTCGATATATTTCACTTAAACACAGTTTTGATGAGTTCTCGAAATTACATGTTAAACTGATTTATGACTACTGAATGTGTACTGAAAAACTTTATTGTTGTAACGTTATATATAATTTTCAGTTTTTTAAACTCAAATCGTAATATATTTGGTATTTCGGCAGTATTCCTTTTATTAGTCCTCACTAAAATATTTGGTTGGAGCTTAAATATTCTGCTTTTGTTCATTTCGTTTATTAATTTGCCATCATTTTGTGTATAACTTTCTTATTATCATTTTATACAACTTGTGTCTTTTGGCTAGTTGAAAAACATGAATAAAATTAATTTATCACCAATGCAGCTATGACTTTTTTAGAAGACCAGTAGATAGCTTTTAAACAAAGCTTTTTACCTTGAAAACTGGCTGTTACAAAAAAAAATAAATTAAATTATCGTTACCTTGACAACTTGCTGTAATAACAAAGGGTTTTAAATTTCCATCACCTTCAGTATCTGGCGACAGTGTTATTTTCACTATTTGATTTTTGAATGTCACTGCTAGGTCCAAAGGATCCCGGTCAATAATTCTACTTTTTCCTTTAGTTATAACATAAAGATCATTATCGTCAACGTCTGGAAAACCGTCGTATTTCCCGTAAATATCACATGTTTTCAATGAGGTCAGTTTGATTTCAAACATAAATCCACCTGCCGTTTTATTAGTGTCGACGTAACCCATATAAACTCCGGAATCTGATTTGGACTCGGTCATGTCTTCAAAATATGTATCAACACCTAGTTTGTTTGTATTTACAAATACATCAATGGGATCATCTTTATCCTTGATGTCTTTCTCTTCATTTCCGTTTTTGTCTAGGACATGGAGTTTGATAACTGATGAACCAACTTCATTTTCATTGGTAACATATATATATGGACTCGTTGCATATGTCAATACCTACGAAAGAGACGGCCAATAAGTTTAGTTTCTATCTCAAATGACTAAACACCGAAGCCATTGTCAATTTAAATTCTGCATATGCGCATTTCGACAACCCATGTCTCTTCAGTGCAGATAAAATCTAAACGTTTGGAAGACCATTAACTCAAAGACATTTAAAAACTGATAGATTAAAAAAAAAACACATTGCATAAAGTCTGGAAAATAACAGATGGACTATAATTATCCATTTAATTATCCATTTCTGGATGGCGATGTTTCATTAGCGCCATCATATTGTGTTTACATATCTCAACTTGTTCGATTTGCTCGAGTATGTAATAACGTTTGCAATTTTAATGAACGGAATCTTTTCATAACTGAAAAACTATTATATCAAGGTTTTCGTTATCACAAACTAGTTAAAACCTTTACTAAATTTTATCATCGATACAAAGACTTAGTTCATAAATACAATGCAACCTTTAAACATCTAATCAAGGCTGGTATTTCACATCCCCTATTTTTCGGTAATGTTTTACATAAGAGTAAAAAATACTTAAACTCGGCTTACAAACTTATAAAACCTTTAAATCGTCTTATTCATAAGGGTCATAATTACGGTATTGTCGTCAAGTCATTACGTATGGTCTTCTTTGGTATTAACATTGATGTTTTGATAGGGTCTTTGCATTTTAACTAAACACATTCTAAATTTCTAAAATCTGTATTGCATGGATACGGGTTATGTTTTCCGGTATATGTATGAAATCATTATGCTAAACTCCTCACAGGAAGGGATCTTGGTGGAAGCTGTATACTGAGGGTACATAACTTACTTTGTCAGTTGGTAATGGGTCCGGAGCCGACATGTCAGTTAACTGCTAATAGTCTCTTGTGATTTCATGTTTATGTCCGTATATTTAGTTCTTTCAGTTTCATTTTTCACAATTGGCTCAGTCCTGTTGCAAGCTGAATTTTACTGTTGTAACGATTGTTTTTTGATTTATCACATTGGCTCCAATAAAACTAGTTTAACCCCGCCGCAGCAGGTTTGCGCCTGTCCTAAGTCAGGAAATTTATTAAGCCTTTGTGTGTCTTGTCTTTTTTCTAGTTAGTTTACTTTATGTCTATTGGAGTCAAGGATGATGTTTATTTCACAGAACTTGATTATTCTTTATTCAGGGGCCGACTCCGACCTGCCGTTGGGTGTGGGGTTTTCTCATCGTTCATTGAAGATCTTATGGTGGCTTTGAGTTGTTATTACTCCCCTTTGGGTCGTTGTCTGTTTGACACATTCCCCGTTTCCCTTTTTTTCTATACCATCATACCTGGCTTTCCATTAGAGCAGGAAAACAAAACATGTATATTTGCACAAATCATTAACTTATTTACCAGTTTATTTATTCCAATATATAACTTCAAAGGCAAATACTTGAAAAAAGAACAAACCATATTTTACTCAACCCAATGAATAAAGGTGTAATAGATGGTTTACATGGGGTTTATACAATAAACAAACGAAACAATGTATATTTCTGTTTTCATTTGTCACACCATGAACTTTAATGTTTTAAATACATTTGTAATATACATACGTTGATGGATAAGTTCTTCTTTTTCTGTTTATCTTGGAAGGTTTCATAGTAAGGAAGAGCAAATCCAGCATCTCTACCCTTGTACTCTACTGGTACGTTAGCACCTTTACCTTTCACAACTCTGAGTGATACCTCTGAGGTATCTATAGCTGTAGAACTGGTGTTACCTGTATCTCGTTTGTCTAACATTAGATTTACCATCTTTATCAAGTTATCTTCAGCGCTGGTAACAGCAGTTTCAAGCTACCAATTGATAAAAATCAATTCAAAAAAGATTTTGATGTCGTACCAATACCCTTTATTATTGAACCGTCCATTCTTAATACTCAGACCGTATCGTATTCTAATCTAGCTAGCTTTCATGATCACAATCATGATCACATATTTACCCTACAAAAGTCAAAGTCAAAACTTTTTATTTGGTTGGTACAGTAAATCAATCTCCACATAAAAGCCTCCTTCAAAGTTTTCTTATACAGAGGAGGGACTTCAGTAATGTGGTATTGTGTGTTTTTGCCAGTGCATATTGGCATCATAACAGGGAAAAGCTTGCCTGAGAAAATATCAATAGCTAAATAAAATTGTCTTGCAAAATGCTGTTAAAGTGAGGACTGGTCGTTTGTACATATTGTATCCAATTATAAATTGTTAGCTCTACGTTAAATGAAACGTCATTGTCACAATAAACACTTTTCTATCTCAAACTAGAGATTGGCTGAGTGCTGAATATATGTACACTCTGACAATTCTCAAAGTTTATCAAGCACATCCAATTTGTAAAATGTAATAAATATATGTTATATTGTTGCTTCTGTGTTCATATATCATATTTGTCAAAACAGGCATTGATCATCATTAGAGAAAGTAAATGTCTCGTAAAATCGGAATAAGGGCATACTTTCAGTACGTTAACTTTAATAATTAAGGGGATACGATACAGTAAAGATCCTGAACTGATTTTTTCGTGAAATTTTGAAATTAAGTCAATTTGAGTATGCTCTTTCCAAATCTGCAAAGAAAAATATAACTTCATGATTTCGTTTTCGAGATAATTGCGATTCAAAATTACCCATTTTTAAAAATATTGCGTAAAAATTGTATTTTTACAACAATATGTAAAATGTCATAACCTTTGAATGAATTAAGCTAATTGCTTCCGGTTTTTAGCTACAGTTTCCTGAGATATTTCTTAAGAAGGTAAGTATAAATTGTAAAAGAAAAATTCAACATTTGTGGTTCGAAATTGACATTTATGTTCATATTTACAGAAAAAACTTTCATTTCTTGTAAGTGAAATTTCACATAGAAAAAATTGTGAACTGATTTTTTCTTCATAATTCCCAGAGATCTCCGTGAAACATCACTCTTCCAAAATTCGCTTTGAAAAATTGGGGTCCATGTGCTTAATTTAAAGCTAGAGAGAGAAAACTGGCATTTTTTATCACTACAAATGAGCATTCCCGGTTTTAGCGCGAAATTACGTTACATTATATTTTGCTTGGAAAAACGTCGTAAACTTATGTTTTCTCGCTTATTAGTGTTGCGAAAAATAGAACAGAGTTCAATTTCATTAAACAGGAAATAAAAGACATCAAACAGAACAGAGAATTGATCCTGTGATTAATGATTACTTGCGTCTGAAGATATTCACAAAGATCAGTCGAATACAACTCGACCCTTCTATTGACTTTGTGATGATTTTCTTTATGCCGCTGTTCAAGTACATAGATCAATATAGAGTGACCTTTAATGAAAAAAAAATATTAGAATTCATTGTATCTTGCGTTGGTTTAATTTGAGGGTGTGGGTAGGAGGGTTTTGATCCCGATTTCCCCAGAAAAAAATGTACAATTCCCTCAGTCATCCCGAAAAATAAAATTGACCGAATTCCGTTCCTGATAATTGTTTTTTCCCCGAATTCTCTGTGAAATAATTGGCCTTTCCTGTTGTCCCGAAAAAGATCATACCGACCCTCATTTAAAGTTAAATAATTATTCATCACGCATGTGTATCGTGATAATGCCTCTTCGATATCATACTCTCGCCTATTATTTACTGATAATACTTTGTCACAACATTTTGTATTTAACCCGTGAAAGTATTTTCACGGGATTTTTAATTGAATTTTCAAAGCATCCCCTGAAAATTCAAATAGTAAAATGCCGTGAAATTGCCCTGAAAATTGATTCTATTGTTAACGATGCCGTTGGGAAAAAATGGTTCTATTGGAAACGATGCCAAAAGGAGATTTTTGCTATCAGGTTTCAATTTGAGAAGCAGGTCGAATCTTGAGCTGCCACGTTCCCTATTTCGTTATGAGCAATTCATATTTAACCACATTGATTCTATCATAGATTTATTTAACATGGTTTCACAGACAGTAACTTGTCCGCAATTCGCGAAGTCCGGTGATTTATGACGTCGCGCTCTAATCTGTGACGTCGCGAAAACAACATTCCAGATCTGGCGACGTTATTATCTGCCCTTGGTACTGTATCGTATCCCCTTAAGCAAAACACTAACTTCGGTGAATGGGTCCTGATTTACCGAGTGGTTAAGGAAGTAAGTTTACTTACAGAATCTCTGTAACTTATCCCCACTGCGTTTTGAGTTTGCTCATCGCTTTATGATCCAAAAAGGGAGAACTCGACAACAAAATGTTTACCAAACTTGTAACCGTGTGTAATAAGGCATTTCAGTTACCTGACCGAGCTTCGATGTTTCTTAACAACTACTCTGGCTACCTCAACAACTACAACTTAACGCCACGATAAATCTGAAATACTGCTGTAGTAGCGTTTAAGCACAAACAAACAACAAACAAACCTCGGTAAATGTCATATCAGCTTCTGCTTGCTTCGTGCCCTGTAATACATCTGTTGTCATTTCTGTCATATCTGAAATTTAATATTAACAAAGGAATATATGCCAATTCATATATTAGTATTTTACGAAAGGATATGGAGTAAATGAACATGAGACCATAACACATATGTTAATTCCAAATGCAATTTTAGTATGTATATAACAAAATTTAACCATAGTGTATGCTTAGGCATAAACTCAACACTGAAGATTGAAACGTTGATGCTAGGAGTCATAATGGTTTATCACAAGTTGTGGCGAACTGATGATAAAATAAATACCAACGCTGCAGCAAATGTATGTTCTGCTTATTGTTGTTGTAAATTCATGTCCCTTTCAATTTGTTGCAAATGAAATAATTAACGCAAAACAATTGTCACTGATAAAAAGCCTTTGCAGAAAGCTTTGTGTTAGGATGACATTTCTTACTTTTGTAAGATTTGTAAGATATTTTCAAAGATACTCATTCAAAGTATGGATATCCTGATGCAAACAAGAAACCCTTTTCCATTGTTAGTGAAAATCGTTTTTCTTTTTGTCTTCCATGTAAACACATATACGCTGTACCAATGCTTTTACGAATGCATGTATTGAAACATCTTCTCATTGGCACTGTGTACTGATAATGCAACTTTCAGCATCATGTGTAGTCTTTTTTCGATTTAAGTTGGTAACTCAAAAATTAAGTTGTAAGAATTTGAAATTTAAGTGCGAGTTTGAAAGAACAACAAATATATAGTATTTATATGTACCTGCAGTAAGAGCTGATAAATCTACAACTGCATTTTCTGCTAACTGATTATCATTTTCTATGATGGTCAGAATAGAGGTTGCTATGGTGTTCGTGGACTCCTTAATTGAAAATAAAATATGCATACCAATATCAGTTCATTACTGTCGTGTCCATAGGGTATAAGGAATAGTTTTTGTATTGTTGTTTAATAATCTATCCAGGAACACAAATTATATCTACATGCAAAAGGGTAATGTAAACAACAAAAGTTAATTTAGGTTTAGCAGACGGCTATTTTATATGATTTTCATCTGTACTGAAAAGACGAAAGTTGTCAAAATGGTCATTTGCAAAAACTAAATTGACTTTGTTATTCAAAAGGCAGATGGTATTAATTTGTAACCAGCCACTTACACGGTATTGCACCGACGATAATTGGAAATTTCCGAACAGATTAAGTGTCAAATTTTCACAAAATAGGGTGTGGGTTAGAAAAAAGCCATTTTATGAAGCAAATATGCACTTCAGATTTATTTTTGCTTTTTCAAATATAGTGTCATATATTCTTGCAATAAAATAATCATAAAACAATTGAAGTTGAAACCATTACCTGTTAAAAAATTTAGAAAATCTACATTTTTAGGGAAATCTGAAAATGCTAAAATTGCCCCCAAAATGCATGAAAATGGAACAGAACTTTCTTATATTAACACCAACATATGATTTTTGGGGGTTGAATTTGTTCATTCCTTCTATTTATAGCTTTTCAGAAAGTATGAGAAAAGGTTAAATACTCTAAGCTAGATTTTTTCCATGAAAATTGTCAAAAATGGGCAAAAAATGCCTAAAAATGAGCAAAAGTGTTAAAATCGATCACTTTCAAACATCTGTAGTAAAAAAATTTGCACAGCAACCAATTAGTTTTTCTGCATATATTGATTTTATGAGGTAACAACATTTCAAAAATCAAAAGTTGTAAAAAAAGTTTAATACTTTAAAATTTTGCTCCTCACAAGAGTACATCCTTAACTGTCTACGACCTTTCAATGGCAATTGCTGTAGAGTTGCTACTGGACACTACTGCAATGGAAGTGGAGGTTTGGCTAGCATAAAACCGTTTTACCCACCATTTCTTATGAAATGCCTGTACCAAGTCAGGACCATTGCGGTGATTTTCACCTGATTTGTCTTTTTGTATCATAGACTTCGGCTCGGTAATTTTGTTAATACCCAAATATACAACTACGTACCACTGAGTCTTTCATTCCGCTGTAAGACTGGCTTAGCTGATTGTCCATCATAGTCTGTGCTGTTTGGGAAAACTCTGCTGCTTTTGCCAGATCAGCACTTCCTGTTTGTGACGCAACTGTCTGCTGCAGAGTTATTAGTGCACCTATAAAAGCATCCAATTTATGTGTCATTTTTATTACATTTTGTTTAAAAAAATGTAAAATGGTTTAATTTAGACAAATATATAACTTTGCAGGGAACGCGAGAAAAAAAAGGTTTTTTTTTCATACGTTCACTTGTAATGAAAATAAAATCGAGTCTTTAATAGTAGTAATGGTAAACTTATGCATACTGTTTGACTAAACTGAACTGAAAATTTGAAATGTCGAAATATTTTTTTAAAACTAAGTGCTATCCTCCTAATTCAATGTTATGTCCATAGCTTATTTAAGCTTATTATTTTAATCCTTTTACGTAATTGTTCTATGGATGTTTGGGATTTTGGTCTTCCAAATGTTTTGATTTGCACTGAAAAAGCATACAAATGCCATTTGTTTTGATCTTAATTTACAGAATTTCGGCATTTAGTTATTTACCAATCTTGATATTTTCAAGTATCAAACTGGCCTAGAAACGTTTCAATATACTAGTATATATATATTGCATTACTTACTTTGTCCACACAAGGTGCCTGTGAAACCCTCCTGACAGACACACGCACCGTTCGGACAGTCAGCTCCGTTCAGACAGCCATACTGTACAAAACAAGGGTTTTCTACCAAAAAAAAACAATATACATGTTCCTGATTATGAGAAACTACACACATGCTTTATATCTGGTACAAACGTTTTACTTTTACGTAAGACGATATTTTGAGGAATTACTTGCATGAAGCCCAATCCTTCAGGATTTACACTTAGATGATATATAAAATAACATATTTTGTGTGGAATATTTAAGACAGAACATCAATTGAAATGGATGCAGAAAGCATATGGGTTCGTTAAGGAATGCTCAGTAAGACAACAATGCATCTGATTTATATTGATTAAACTACTAAGTTGATAGGGATCAACTAATTCAAATATCAAAATAGTCATGAGGAGGAATTGAAATGAAATAAAAAAAAGGAAACATCAAATAGACGGGACGACAATCAATAAAGTAAATAAGTAAAATTAGGATATAAGCGAAAACTGGAATTTCTTATCACAGTAATTCAAAGCAGATTTATACACCAAACCTTTATATTTTCACTCAAAATCCGCAAATTGTAATCTTATGGAAAGAGAAAAAACGTATGGCTTAGCAAAAATCGGAAATTCTACAAAGAGACAAATCGAAAATAGACAGGGTACAGCCTGCTCTGAGTTATTCTTAGGCATTGCTCATATAATAATATATATTAAAATGATAATTTTGCATAAGTAAGACTAAATGAATAAAAATTTATGCAACTGCCGACATTAGCATATAGGACCGACAAAAAAAGACTAAAATCAAACTGCTTCATAAGCATAATGCTAAGTTTTAATAATTGACCAATAAAAGTTATCCGTGGTGGACCACAGAGTTGCTAAGAATATAGACCAATGAAGGTTTCCGTCAATAGAAATTCACATTTTAAGACTTATTGGTTCAACTAGAACGAAAAGTTAATATATTTATCAATATTTCAGCGAGTAAATCAAAACAACTGTTCAATAGCTATTTAATTCTAACCTTATATTGACATAGGTTCGACATCTTTAGTTCATTAAAGTACATGTAAAATGAAGCAAGAATATATATCTGACATTAGAATTCATACTACTGATTCGTTTATCCCCTAGCGATTAACAGCCCAGTTGAAAGCGAAATGGATGCATTTAATGGTGAATAAAAGGATATGGAGTAAATGCACATGAGACAAAGTCTCTACAAATACATGGTAAAAAACAAGCAAAGGAACAACGCCTTTATTGTTGTTCTTCATCTTGAAGTCACCATGAGGCCTTCAACAATGAGCTTTGCTCATACCTCATAGTAAGTTCAAGACGGCCCCCAGCACCGGTCTAAGCGGAATTCTTTGCCAATTGTCGAGCAACGCTACATCCACGTCTCTCCCGGCCATGGGTGCGGGATTGTCAACAAACATCAATTAAACTGGCAAAGTGCTCTTACAATCACTGTCATCCTTTGCCCGACAAAAGCACTAGTGTCTTAAGCTAGTGGACAACTACAACAAATAGAAAAACACAGGGCACTCATCAAGTCGAATGTAAGAAAACTTGGCGTTATAAAATAGTGAGATGTGGGCACTTAAAACAGGTGGTCCGGACCACATTCCGAAATCAACAAAACAAATGCCAAAACCTGAAAGTATCAATAGTATATCCACATGAGAAATTCTCTCACGCACAAGTACACCATAACTGAAAAATATAGAGAGCATTAAGTCTACATCAAGAACAGAAAAGTCTGCATCAAGAACAGGTGACTCAACACTGGACAGACATTCACAACAAAAATCAGTAATTTTTAGTACAGGTATTGTTGAGAACAACTGACCAGCGTTGACTCAACAGTGGAAAGACTTTAACAACACGGATCAGTCATTTTCAACACAGGTAAAAGATTGGCTGAAATGATTTGGCCAAACGCTGATCAGTTATTTTCAGTGACCACTGGTGTTGAAAAAGACTGATCAGCGTTGAAACAACATTGCACAGTCATTATAAATGCTTTTCAGACATTTTATTCCAAGAACGACTGAGTGTTAAAATCAATCAGCCGATCACTTGGTCTTCTTATTGCAAAATGTAAAGCCAATGGTGGTTTTGAACATAGTGTTTTCACTTAATTGTTTGATACGATAGTTATGTCAGTAATAGAATATGGTGCATCCATTTGGGGTTCTAGAGATTTTACTTGTATAAATCCTATAAAAAATAGAGCTATGCGTTTTCATGGGAGTGGGTAAATACACTCCAAATTTATCATTGTATGGAGATATGGGATGGACTCCCAATATTATAAAACAATGGTCTTGTATTTTTAGACTGTGGTCAAGGTTTACAAAAATGTGTAATACTAGACTAAATAAAAAAGTATTTTATGGGCGAATAGGAACTGTAATAATAGAATTAAAAATTGGAATTTTAGAGTACATAGTAAATTTAGAGAACTTAATATGAATCATCTGTGTAATACAGAATATATTTTTAGTAAAAAGGTTATTGATATTGAATCTGTTAGTTTTAATCTATATCAAGAAAAATGGAAAAATGACTTAATGTCAAATGATCATAGTAAATAACGTACATATAGATTGTTTAAGAAAGAGTTATATACAGAAAAATATTTATGTATTAGTATGCCTGGTAGATATAAAAGTGCTTTGCAAAATTCAGATGTGGTGTAGCACCAATTAGAGTTGAAACTGGTCGATATGAAGGTTAAACTTGTGAAGAAAGGTTGTGCATTAATAATGTATGTGCATCACGAAATGTTATTGAGGATGAAAAACACGTTTTGTTATAATGCCCATTATATTTTGACTTAAGGAATGAACTTTTTAATAATGCTCATTTAGTAAATGATAGTTTTATTGATTTATCAGATATTGAAAAGCTCACCTTTTTATTTACAAATGAAAAGATAATTTTTAAACAGCCAAAATCTGCAATGATATTTTAATTCAAAGGAAAATGTTTTATATCGTTTAATTTGAATTGAATAGTAATTGTTTTCTTTTTACTTTTTAATGTGAATTAAAGTTAGATTGTTTTTTACTTTTACAGTTTCTCATAACTCTTTTTAGAGTGGCTCTCCTATGGATATTTTATACAGTGTTTAATAGTGAATTTTTATGTTATATTTGTATATTTCTATATGTTTATTGTGTATATATTGAACTATATAATAATGTATTTTATGTGACAGGTGAGACTTTAATAAAGTATTTGTCTTGTCTTGTCTTGTCTGGTAAAATCAGCCAAAATATTAATCAATATTTTAATATAAAAAAGAAAAATTATTCCAGTATTGATAGGTATATTTCAGTGTCAATCATACTGTGCATTTTATATCATTTCATATATTGTCTTTTTCAACATTTTCAATTTACTACACAGATGTATTTAATATCTTTCTATTCTAATTGAAACACATAAAGTGACAAAGTGTAGTTCTATGTAGGTAAAATGTCTGGTTTTTTCATTTGTATTCAATGAAAAGTGTTATTCTTGTATAGTTCCCTTGCAAATTGTTGCATGTAATTATAATTTTCAGCCATTGTAGGTGTTTCCTGTTATCCATTTTTTAACATTTCATATTCATCTATTTCCATACATCTTAAGTTTCTAGTATTTGTCACTTATATACAATAACGTATTTTTAAAAACCTTATATGGTTTTGTATCTGAAATGAGTTCATTGTGTTCCTTAGTTTTTATTGCATTTTGTTACAATTACAATGTAGCAAAAAGACGCACTTTATCAAAATATTTAGTGTCAAAGAAAGGAGAAAGGCGTTTGCAAGTCCAGGACTCTACTTTCCGCAGGTGTAGAATTTACAATGGCCTCGGTATTTTATTTTTGTGTTCTGTGTGTGTGTGTGTGTGTGTGTGTGTGTGTGTGTGTTTATTATTTTTTTTTAAATGTATTTTATTCATTTAATTATTTTTTTTGTCAACAAAACCCTGAAAAGTTCTGAAATAAATTTTGCTTGCAAATCTGCTCTCCAATTTATCTTAGTGTAGAAATATATCATATACAATATGTATGGTAAAGAGAAGTTTCATCAGGTATAACATATATTTATTGTCACTTGTTATAAACTTTAATTGTAATATGATTGACCCATAATCAATTAACACTGGAAGCGTTGAATATTTTAATTATTCATTTGTTAATTTACTGAAGTCATCACGTGTAAACTATCCTTATTAATAATAGAAAGCACATTGAATAAGTTACGTTGACCCAAGGTCTCTAGTCAATCTGTGAACAACTTGTAGCCCATTTCATGTTCAAATTGGGCAAATTAAAAAGATAATCGGAATGGTAACTGCAAAATATAATTTTAGGTATGAGTGTTTTGTTAAATTCATCAACTTATTTTAATAGGTATTCACTCTGCTAGTGCTTTAGTTTTGTGGCGTTATTGATCAATTTTGTTTATTTGTTTTGTCTTTGTCATACTGTCTCAATTCGTGTTGCTGTGAATTGCCATGATTTTGGATTGATGATTTTTGAATTTCAACTTCTTCGTTCTTGCTTCGGTTATCGTTTGCCGATGTTTTTATTCAATTGACCCATTTCGAGTTTCCGGAGTTACCTCCCCTGATTAAAAATAAGCGGCTATCGAGAGTAACTTTTAACATAGAATATAAAGAGAAGGTTGCAGAAAAAATGCTATAACTTCGGTTTTGAGAAAGTCTAGGTCAAATTACTTGGGTACGATGTTGATACAACCCCAGAGAACAATCCAACATACTTTTCATGACGCTCACCTTTACAGGTAAGCTGTTCTTACAGGTAAATGTTTATTGCATTTGGAGATAACAGGATGTGACAGTGAGTTAATCAACATCTGTACGAGAGCCACAACAGTAGTTAATAAATAGTCAAGGTTAATATTATACAAACTATTAATACATTAGAATGTCTAAAAAGTGAAGAAAAAAAAATAAACCAGTAGGGGAATACACAACAAAAAGACAATAAGATTAGTGAGATTGGTTGAAAAGGACGATAAAAACATAAAAAATGCAATGAAGAAAAAAGCAAAAAAAAAATTGAAAAGAATGAAAAAAGATTATAAAACCGAGCTACGAGGTAGTAAACATAACCCGAATGAATCAAATAATATGTATCCCAAAGCAATACACACAAAAAGTTAGCTGCATGATAAAAGGTACACAGAGAACATCGATGCACACAAGGTATTCGACAGACAATCATTTAAAATTTAAAAACATATACTTTTATAGTTTTTACCAAACTATTTGAAAATTTCGTGTCTTCTGTGTGAAAACAATATACAAGTATGCAAAGCCGGTCAAAATCTAAGAAAAAAATTACACATTTCTCAAGAGCGTCACGATTTTATAAATTTTTTAACATAAGAATAAAAATCCTCTTTTGTTGTATTGTTTTGTTAGCTTGTTTAAACTTTAGTTACATTTTATTGCGAACCATCACAATTTCAAATGTGACCCCTTGGCAATTTATCGTAGTTTGCTAGCTTCTGCATGGTATAACTGCATTTTACATCGTGTCAACCTGTGTATTGGTTTGAGATATGCGCATGGAGATATCGGATTATGTTCTGGATATCGGGTTATATTTATTAGCATTTGACTATTTTGCCCTTTTTTGAATACATCGTTTATTTGAAGTGCTTTTTTAAATACCTTTTTTTTGAATGTCTATCTCGATATTTCGTTTTTGTGTATTGGTCCTTCGCTATTCATTTAAGGTATATCTGTAACGTTGTTTGAATTTGTAAAATTAAATTTTATTAATTTAAAGTTTTATTTTTCATTTTTTCGTGTTTTGAATGTATGTTATTTTTTTAGGTGGAATTTTTCTGCTTTTGTTTTAAAGAAAAGGTGTATTTGTCCTTTTAAGTGCCTTTTTCGCTAACCGTTTTGTTGTGTATTCACTTACTGGTTTCATTTATTTTTATTTTTTGGACATTCTCATATATTCATAGTTTGTATAATATTAAGTCTTGACTATTTTTAACTACTTTTTGTGGCTTTCCAACAGATGTTTATTAAGTCACCGCCACATCCTGTTAATTTCAAGTGCAATTAACATCTACCTGTAGCTAACCTGTAAAGGTGAGCGTCATGAAAGTATGTTGGATTATACCCTGAGACTGTATCAACATCATATCCAAAAGATTTGACCCAGACTTTCTCCAAACCGAAGTTATAGCATTTTTTCTACAATCCTCCCTTTATATTCTATGTTAAAAATAATCCTCGATAGCCGCTTATTTTTAATCAGGGGAGGTAACTCTGGAAACTCGAGAGTCGTCAATTTAAAATCAATAAAATCCCGTATATCATTTTGTATAGGTTATACCTGAAAGAACAACTGTAGTGGAAAAGCAATCTAACAATTAGTAAAAACAATCCGATAATTGGTAAGGCAAGATTATTGCATACAAAATGAATATCAATATTTGTTTCGGTTTCAATGAAATATAATCAACAATTCGATTTTTTCAAAAAAATATTTTGATGATAAACGTTACAAAAAATTGATCGTTCTATGACCGTATTGTTTTGCCTTTCCGGAAATTGTAATAGATTTTATATTTTAATTTAAGTTTAATATATATTTTGTTCATTTCATTTTTCTAAACATTAAGTTTTGAAATGAAGTATTAATTAGATGTTTATTTCATTCATGTTTTGTCATTTCATTTTTATATTTCATTTTGATAGACAATGTCGCGATTTCACTTTGTTGCGTGTATTTTACACAAGTATTGTTTATTTTTGTTAAACCGCAAATATCTTTTGGATAAAATGTTTCAAAAGGTTATGTCACAAAGACCTTTATTTAATTCGTTCAATTATCACTTATTGTTAATCTGTCAAACCGAAATGGACAATGTTTAAATAACGATTTTTCTTAAGTAACGGATTATCCGACTTTTAGTCACATTACACTTTTGGGATAAAACTGTAAAAAGTCATTTTATTGGATAACTTAAGTTTCGTTCTCTCCTGTCAATCAATTTCTAATCTTTATTGTAATTCTTATTAAATATATTATTGTTAGTTTTATTGTTGACTGTTGAAATAAACAGATGTAAAATAAGATATGGAAACTTTATTCAGCGACTTCGCATCTATGTGAAATTCAAAGCTAGTTCCCCAGAAACAGAAACTGTGTGATTAGGGTACAAAAACACCCGGTCATACCTAGCGGATTCACCCGGGATCCCAGTAGTATACCTCTCGTTTGGCAAAGTGGAGAAAATGACTTTCATATGTAGTTCGCTAAAAGTGGGTATTTTTAACAAAATGAAGCGTGGCAAAAAGCGAAAATGTAGAACATCAACATATTTGAATTGTTTTGAGCAGTAATAACACGACGAAAAGGGCATAAAACGGACTCATTTTATGTACACAATCTAGAACGTACATAGGAAAGACATAAAATTACCATTGCTTCATAAAACAGAAATAAAGATTTGTACAGGACACTTTAATGTGAAGAATATTACGTTCTATACTAGCTGTAAACAAGTGGCAGATGAAGAAAAAATGGACGAAACCAGCATCTAGATGTATCGGCACTAGAAGATGATTACAATATGAACTTAAAGCAAGACAGTACAGACATTTTAAACAACGCCTTTTTAACGGAATTTTGGAAACAATGACTGAAGGCGATCGTTTTCCAAGATCTACAGCAGAAGAAATCTACGACGTTACGATGCTTGCATATTTACGAAAAACATGTGGTTATAGCAAATATCAATGTCACTGTTTCGGGGTTAATTTTTACGACACCAGTGGCCACATTGTAAGTCCACATAGATTTAAAATGAAAAGCAATTTTGGCGCAACCAACAAAAATTATTGAAAAAAAAACCACGAAAATTCAACAAAATTTTGGTTGCAAAATATTTTGGCGTGGCCATGGTTAATTTGAGATTTGTTTAAATGCGCACTTTTGCGAGAAAGTATTTCTCTTGAAAAGTTTCTAGTACAATATGCTTTTGTCCGGTATTTCATAACCTTTGCCAAATTTTTTTCACCGCCCTTTTTAAAAAAAAATGCATATTCTTTTAAAAACAAAAAAAAAACACACACACATAAAGAATTATTTTCCCTCGTGTCTCATATGTCGTAATCTTGGACCCAGTGGTTTAACACAAGTTTTTGTGGTCGTAATTTTGGACATAAGAGCACGATTAATAAGCATATTTTTTAGATGATTGAAGTGCATTTTTAGCACATTTGAGGTGTGTAACAATGGTATGTTTTGTAAACGTAAATTAAAGTTGTATTTGGTAATATGTTTTGATACCGGAGATGAAGATTGGACTCGTCACCCGAACTTTGTTTCTCTGGGAGTGACGACCTTATATTGAAGGGACAAATTTATTACTAAAGAACATAATTTAAACGATTTGTTTTGAGTACATATGAACCATTGTTGGCACTTCTTGTCTATTATTCATCAAGTTAGCAAGTTTATTAGTATCTAAATTATTAAAGTTTTTATATTGAAAAATTATAAGATATTCGAAAAACAAACGATATGTAAACTACATTTTCACTACAAATAAGAATGGTCTTAAATCAAATCAAGTCCGTAAGGACAACGTGTTGATATTTTCATTCCCAGATGTATTTAGGATTGTTTTCTAGTGTATGATTCCATCGCAACCCATGCAAGTTTGTGCTAGCGTTCCCATTATTATAAAGTGTTCTGAAAACACACCAGTCGTTTTACCAATCCACAAAAGCATTTTATTCATGTTGGATAAGGATTTGCATACTTAATCACTGTAGAGTATTCACAAATACTAAGATATTGCATTTAAAACCTTTGATTAGTGTTTTCATTTTTTTGCGTGTATATAGGTGTTTTATACAGATGTTTTTAAATGTATATAATATATGATTTGGCTATCATATGAAAAATGTAAATGTTGATACTGATTATTATTTTTTTTTATTAAAGCTATTGCCTTTTCAAGCATAGTAAGATTATCACAATTCATCAATTCAATCAGTTAAAATGGGGTTCCATTGCAAAGAGGCATTGATATTATAATATGATCATGTTCTTATTCAAATCACACTTTAAACCTGTTTTCTCAGAAGCTTCCATGATGTTGTATTCTAAAGCAAACGTATTCAGCTCAAGGAGTCGTGTGTGTAGGTAATTATCCTTTGGACAAATGCTCCCGGATATTCAACTAGCATTAGAGACCCACCGATTTGAATGCAATTTGTAGGAATCCGTCATCATTTTGTTTTCGTCTGAAATTGTACCGTTTGTTTCGAAATTCAATGGAATCCAAGATGAGGCAGCTTCTCAGTCAACACGTCATAATTCAAGTATGCATTGTATTATTTGTTAGCCAGTATTCATTCAAAGTATATTGATATGAGAAACAAAATGTATTATTCGTGAAAATGATCCGTTGGACAAATGTTCCTGGAGTTTCAACAATACAAGAAGATCAATAACCGTTGTTTCAGAAAATGTTGATATATATTCAAAGTGTTTTATTCAAGATTGAGCAATGTCTATAAAGCGTAATTCTATTATATATCCTAGTGAATATAAATGTGGCAAAATGTGTTTTCATAGAGGATTCCCGTCCGTTACAGATCCTCTAATAACCGAAATATAGGCATCAGATGTGTGTTCAGTGTTTTTCCAAGTTTTTTATTCATGTATATCCCGTATGATTATTCATCGATTCAGTTCCAGTTTTACGATATGTGTTCGGAGAAAACCGACGGTCAATACCAAAAGACTACGGATTCACAAACACTGATGTTACAATCCTTATATCAACTGAACTTTTCTGGTTGAGATTTTCTCATGCTATTTTCATGATGTTGTTCTTTTGAATGCCGATTGACGTTTATTTTTAT
Source organism: Modiolus philippinarum (assembly GCA_002080025.1). Lineage (NCBI taxonomy): Eukaryota > Metazoa > Mollusca > Bivalvia > Mytilida > Modiolidae > Modiolus > Modiolus philippinarum. The sequence continues at coordinate 153,914 of MJUU01012036.1, read as the reverse complement.
ATTCGAGTTATATCTGAACAGTTAGAATACTTCTGACATTAAAGTTTATATGTATTGTTCGATATGTCGCAATCGTTAATTTATGTTTGTCAACATAATTATTTTGCGCGCATGTATATATGTAAATATCTAATAAGTTCAATGTCGTTTTAATAGTTTTCATAAATGTCTTTTTGCTGATTCGGAGAATCAGCTAGGAACGGAGGGGGTGACATGACCGTATTATTTTGCCTTTCCGGAAATTGTAATAGATTTTATATTTTAATTTAAGTTTAATTTATATTTTGTTCATTTCATTTTTCTAAACATTAAGTTTTGAAATGAAGTATTAATTAGATGTTTATTTCATNATCTTACACTTAAATAAAAGAGAGTTTGTAGCAAGTATTCTATGCAGCAATTTAAACTGAAAATTCTGCAGCTGTGTATTCCTAGTTACAGAAAAGACATTTGAATAAATTTCATTCCAATTATCAATCTCAAGATTTAGTGTCTCAGACCACTTCTCCTGAGATTTGATAGGATTTTCTTTGACACTACCAACAAAAATTTTATAAAAGAATTTACTTGACTTCTGACATTTTTTCAATTTGTCAATGTAAATGGTATCCACTATATCCAGTCTTTCTTTTCCAGCAATTGCTCTTTTCCACTCTACTGGGATTGCACTTACGATACTATAGAATTCAATAAAATTTGTGGACAAATTCTGATATTTTTCCACAAATTCAGTGTAATTAAGAAAATTGTTATTTTCTGAAAGCAAGTCTCTTACAAAATAAACACCATTTTTACTATAATTTGTTTTAATTATCATTTCACCATATGAATATGAACTTAAAGCAAGACAGTACAGACATTTTAAACAAGCCTTTTTAACGGAATTTTGGAAATCAACAAACAATGACTGCAGGCGATCGTTTACCAAGATCTACAGCAGAAGAAATCTACGACGTTACGATGCTTGCATATTTACGAAAAACATGTTCTCGTTCACAGTTTGGTGAGTGTGGTTATAGCAAATATCAATGTCACTGTTTCGGGTTTAATTTTTACGACACCAGTGGCCACATTGTAAGTCCACATAGATTGAAAATGAAAAGCAATTTTGGCGCAACCAACAAAAATTATTGAAAAAAAAAACAACCACAAAAATTCAACAAAATTTTGGTTGCAAATATTTTGGCGTGGCCATGGTTAATTTGAGATTTGTTTAAATGCGCACTTTTGCGAGAAAGTATTTCTCTTGAAAAGGTTCTAGTACAATATGCTTTTGTCCGGTATTTCATAACCTTTGCCAAATTTTTTTCACCGCCCTTTTTAAAAAAAATGCATATTCTTTTTAAAACAAACAAAAAAAAAAAAAAAAA
>MJUU01012036.1:139145-152390 GCA_002080025.1 Modiolus philippinarum | reverse complement strand
AGCACATTTGAGGTGTGTAACAATGGTATGTTTTGCAAACGTAAATTAAAGTTGTATTTGGTAATATGTTTTGATACCGGAGATGAAGATTGGACTCGTCACCCGAACTTTGTTTCTCTGGTACCTTCAGTATAGGAGTGACGACCTTATATTGAAGGGACAAATTTATTACTAAAGAACATAATTTAAACGATTTGTTTTGAGTACATATGAACCATTGTTGGTACTTCTTGTCTATTATTCATCAAGTAAGCAAGTTTATTAGTATCTAAATTATTAAAGTTTTTATATTGAAAATACAAATTATAAGATATTCGAAAAACAAACGATATGTAAACTACATTTTCACTACAAATAAGAATGGTCTTAAATCAAATCAAGTCCCTTAGGACAACGTGTTGATATTTTCATTCCCAGATGTATTTAGGATTGTTTTCTAGTGTATGATTCCATCGCAACCCATGCAAGTTTGTACTAGCGTTCCCATTATTATAAAGTGTTCTGAAAACACACCAGTCGTTTTACCAATCCACAAAAGCATTTTATTCATGTTGGATAAGGATTTGCATACTTAATCACTGTATTCACAAATACTAAGCTATTGCATTTAAAACCTTTGATTAGTGTTTTCATTTTTTTTGCGTGTATATAGGTGTTTTATACAGATGTTTTTAAATGTATAATAATATATGATTTGGCTATCATATGAAAAATGTAAATGTTGATACTGATTATTATTTTTCTTTTTATTAAAGCTATTGCCTTTTCAAGCATAGTAAGATTATCACAATTCATCAATTCAATCAGTTCAAATGGGGTTCCATTGCAAAGTGGCATTGATATTATAATATGATCATGTTCTTATTCAAATCACACTTTAAACCTGTTTTCTCAGAAGCTTCCATGATGTTGTATTCTAAAGCAAACGTATTCAGCTCAAGGAGTCGTGTGTGTAGGTTATTATCCTTTGGATATTCAACTAGCATTAGAGACCCACCGATTTGAATGCAATTTGTAGGAATCCGTCATCATTTTGTTTTCGTCTGAAATTGTACCGTTTGTTTCGAAATTCAATGGAATCCAAGATGAGGCAGCTTCTCAGTCAACACGTCATAATTCAAGTATGCATTGTATTATTTGTTAGCCAGTATTCATTCAAAGTATATTGATATGAGAAACAAAATGTATTATTCGTGAAGATGATCCGTTGGACAAATGTTCCCGGAGTTTCAACAATACAAGAAGATCAATAACCGTTGTTTCAGAAAATGTTGATATATATTCAAAGTGTTTTATTCAAGATTGAGCATTGTCTATAAAGCGTAATTCTATTATATATCCTAGTGAATATAAATGTGGCAAAATGTGTTTTCATAGAGGATTCCCGTCCGTTACAGATCCTCTAATAACCGAAATATAGGCATCAGATGTGTGTTCAGGGTTTTTCCAAGTTTTTTATTCATGTATATCCCGTATGATTTTTCATCGATTCAGTTCCAGTTTTACGATATGTGTTCGGAGAAAACCGACGGTCAATACCAAAAGACGACGGATTCACAAACACTGATGTTACAATCCTTTTATCAATTGAACTTTTCTGGTTGAGATTTTCTTATGCTATTTTCATGATGTTGTTCTTTTGAATGCCGATTGACGTTTATTTTTATATTCGAGTTATATCTGAACAGTTAGAATACTTCTGACATTAAAGTATTATTTAAATGCACATTTATACCCATATACATTAGGGTTGAAGGCATACATGAATAATAACAAAACCACAATAAAACAAAATAAAGATAACAAAATGAAAAATCATGCAGATGTTGAGTCCACTCTCCTCAGCGCAAAAGACCTTGTAACGAATGAAGCAGTATACTGCACGATTTGTGGATAATTTAAACATACATATAGTTTATCTGGTCTACTTTCAATATTTGGTATAAAATGTTTTATTTCCTGTATGTATTGTTCGATATGTCGCAATCGTTAATTTATGTTTGTCAACATTATTATTTTGCGCGCATGTATATATCTTTATTTAATTCGTTCAATTATCACTTATTGTTAATCTGTCAAACCGAAATGGACAATGTTTAAGTAACGATTTTTCTTAAGTAACGGATTATCCGACTTTTAGTCAAATTACACTTTTGGGATAAAACTGTAAAAAGTCATTTTATTGGATAACTTAAGTTACGTTCTCTCCTGTCAATCAATTTCTAATCTTTATTGTAATTTTTATTAAATATATTATTGTTAGTTTTATTGTTGACTGTTGAAATAAACAGATGTAAAATAAAATATGGAAACTTTATTCAGCGACTTCGCATCTATGTGAAATTCAAAGCTAGTTCCCCAGAAACAGAAACTGTATGATATCGGGTACAAAAACACCCGGTCATAGTTCATGAAAGATGGTAAAAAATAATCTGATGCAGGAAACGCTGGATCATAGTTCGAAGCAAAGGTAATTAAAGATCTTATTCAAATCGGAACTGATAGTAATATCAAATTTGTAAAAAATAAAGTTATTTGTGCTGCCCCTTACGTCAGCAGCGACACACTTGGTGTTCCAAAGATGAACCTGGTCTGTACAGGATACTGAATAGACCATAACATATCTTAGATATATAAAATTAATTGTAATAATTTATCGTATTTAATCAAAATTTAATATACCGGTGTATGCAAAGTGTGTCCTAGCATTACTAAGTATTTCATATTCTTCACAACCGTTGCTTTCAAAAGGCTTATTAATGATGAAGCAAACACTTGTGTTTCACTTTTAAAGCGGTTCGCAACTCAACATTAAAAATAAAAAGGATTTCAACTAAATATGATTTTTTGCTTAAAAAATTAAAAATGGTAATTTAAATGAAAAAAAATAATGACAAGTAATAGGATATCGGAAAAGTCTTAATTTTCATCTTCAGTGATGATAACAAAAATTACAGGAAAACGGCAAGTCAAATATTCCAAAAAGTCCGTCATTTTCTCATAAAAGGTCTTTATCTGCTCTTTACACCTTACCTCAATCAAAAATTGAATTATAATTTACCTGTTGTTTCTACGGGACCTGAAATTATAAAAAGTATACGTCATCTATCCACAAATATAATACCATTTGATATCAAAGAAATTATTGACAGACCTGCAAAAATCATGAACATATATGTATATGTATTTTTCAAGGTGCTTCGATAGAGAAAATACGACAGCGTGATACTCATAAAATTTTTTGCTCTTCAAACGTTGTGAGAAATGCTAGATTAGTAAAGTTTTGTGGAGGTTCTCTACAGACTGCGATATTGATAGAGAAAATTTTCGCACATTTCAAACGTCGACCATTAGACAATTGAAGCTCAAAACGTACGTCAATTTTTCACACGGTTTCTCTTTCATTTTACTATTTATAGGATGTGAGGTACATTTATTATTGCATTCAATTCCGAGAAACATTATTGACATATACGGGTCTTTCGAGTACAATTTTTGTTGCCTAGAAGATATTTTGTTACAAAAATGATCAATACAATTAGAATGATAAAGATCTATCCATGATGGGTATGAGGCGAATAATGTTTAATCTTGGTGTAGCGCTCTCTGTAAAACGTTTTTTCATCGTAAAAAATATCTTCCTAAAACATAAGATGTCAAAATGCTCATGTGCAGAAAATAAATTCACAGTAACTTCGGTATTTAGTTAATTGTTACCACTGGCTCGATGCTTCTGCTGGTGGACTGTTAGTCCCCGAGGGTATTCACAAGCCCAGTAGTCAGCACTTAGGTGCTGACTCGAAGGTCGATTCTATTTGGAACCTTGCAATATCTAATTTTTTGTAAATTTTGTTGAAAACTAAGGAGTATCTCCCATGCAAAACTCTGTCCTTTGCTTATTCTGGCATTACCTTTAGATCATATCAGTCTTTGAACATCTTTGAGTTGATGGTCTTCCAAGCGTTTAGATTTTATCTGCACTGAAGAGACACAAGTTGTGGAAATGTGGATATGCAGAAACTATATTAACAGTAACTTCGGTATTTAATTACCTGTTTGATGTCGCGGATGGTGTTAATTAGTAGTTCGTTCATGTCCGTAACTTAAGATAAGACGACTAAATTCTAAATTTTCTCAAATATAAATAAACCAGTCAGATTTATATTATTAGTCAGAAAACTCATGACTGCCACAAACGAACTTATGGAGTTACAATGTTAATTATGCTTAAACTATTTGATGTTGCGGAGGGGTCTCATACCCGAATCCCGAATTTATTATCTTATACATTCCCAAATCTAGAACTTAAAAAGAATTTAAAGATGATGAACTCCCGATTTTGTGGTGCATGTTGTCCTGACATCTCGGGATTAAATCATAGAAACCAAGAATCCCCTAGCTAATTCATTGTTATTTGTCTTTATCATGCTGTCTCAGTTCGTATTGTATATGAATTGCCGTGGTTTTGGTGGATTTTTGATTTTTTAATTCCCGCTTTCCTCACTGTTGCTTCGGTATTCGTTTGCCGATTTACTTAAACTTCTAATCCCGCCATCCCGAAAAAGGTTCCCAAACTAACTGACCTGGAAGGCAAACACATGATATCGGACTAATAAGGCACATCATTTTGATTACTATTACTTTACTCACCGGATGTAGTCATTGTCAATACCAATGGTATATTTGACAGCAGCACCACCATGGCAATCTACAAAGGATTACGGATAATTTACAAAAAAAACAACATATTATCCCGCAAAGTGAAACAAAATATTACCATTAATCAAGGAAATCAAAAGATACCGTAAAACACCTCACAGCAGAATTGTTAAATGGTCACTCAGGGAGTAAATGTACTCCATCAACGACAAATTAACAAGAAAAACTATGCAAAACTGTACAGCAAAAATGGGGTTGCTTAATCAGAACTAAACAAAATATTTTGGAAAACTTGATTGACCTCACATTGTAGAACCAGCAATTTCTGGGAAATGCACTGTACAATCAATCAAAATAAATAAAATGTCAATCTTTTTGGTGAAAAGGCTCGATGAAATTGCTAATTTGTTTTAATTTAAATGTAGTAAGAACAATCTGATAATCATAATTCAAATTATTGATTCACGTTCAAAAATGTGAATAATTTCCTTTTGCTTATTGAAAACATTCAATAAAAGTGTCATTTATCTGGCTCTTTAATTAAGTTTCAATATGTCTACTCTCATGAAATTTTGTCTAATGACCACGTTCAGCTGCAGTAACTATTCATGGCTGATGTTGTATTGTGTAATAGTTAAAGCGTATTTATGACCACTTTATAAGATTGGAGTGCTTCATAAGAAAGGGGGTGGTCAAGATGTCTGAGTACGCAGCGTAAAGTAATTTTAACGAAGTACTATAATTCACTTTGTCTTCTGTGTAGAGGTTTTTGTAAACGGTGATTGGTTCATACAATTCTTACAAACTACAGTGTTTCCGCGCGAAAAATTATTGTACTGCTTTGTTGATCAATATAACAACACAACCACGTGGGTTATTTGAGACTTCCACAGGGTTATTTTCGTGCAACGTGTTTACCGATTTTTATTTAACACGCAGTCGTGCATTTGTCATTTTTCGTGACATTGAAACAAAAAAACTGCACGGGCAATTTTTAAATTCTCGTTCGTTGTAAAAACGACATTATATTTCTAGTACGTCTTGTAGCTTTACATAAAATCAATAAATGGCTATTTTAGCACGCTTACAAATACGAGATAAATTTACACGTGTTACACATTATATTGTGATATAATCTTTAATAGAACAAAATACTTGTGGAAACTGTACACAGAAGACAAATAAATTATCATCGGCTTAAGAGCTAACATTGTGAGTTAGGCTTCGCCTTACCGTATAATAGATTTCTACTTACAGTCTAACTCACGATGTTAGCTCTTTAGCAGATGATAATATATATGGGACCTTAATTGGAATAAAGTATCTTATCTTATCTTATCTTATATTATAACTCTGAAGCCTACATTAAATGACTGAAAGAACGTCAAAATAACAATGTACAAAAATATATGGACATACATCGGTAAAACAGAAACTTCCGCGCATGCTTATTAGGGCTACATGCATCTTGAATCATTGCATGTTTTCTTTTTTCTACAGGCGAAAAAGTTTTCTTTTTCTTACTATCGTGCGTCAGTTATTTGTTTTTCTTTTTTTTACAAACACCAATTAAATGCAAGCTGCGATGGAGCTGAAACTCGAAATTTCCGAATATCTATATGCCTAATCCATGTGCTATGAATAATATAATATACCTTCGCAGTAATCCAGTGAACCACAGTAAAATTGCAGAACGGATTTGTCAAACACCAACAGAAAGCACAAATTATATATGTTATTCGATACGTGAAAATGTTCGAAAGGGATGATTTTCGTATGTATCTCTAATCCATTTGCTATGAATAGCTTATTCAAATCATTGTTACTTTCAGCTGACCATGCTATCTTAGACAAATTACTACGCGACAAGTGTACTGAATTCTCGATAGAGATAGCTAGGGAGCGTAAATACTTTGAATATTCATATACTGTATGTTTTAGAAACATCGTCTCTGGCAACGTCATGGCCTTCGAGCTCCCATGGAGCCCGACATTTTTCACACGGTAAAAATTGTAGTCATCCAATAAACGCTGCGTAGAAAACAACTAATTTATAATTCACAGATAACCTCGATATTTTATTATTGATATGCTTTATTAAGAGAACTGATTCGATAAGCGCGACCAAAAAGTACAATTTATCAAAAGTGAATAAAATCATAGGTAATTTCGAACTCACGTGAGAGTAATCGAAAGAGGTAATTTTCGTATGGGTGTCTAATTCTATGCTTATAATAGAAAATAGAGGTAAACAAAACCTTCGTTCAGTAATTCACTGAAAATCAAAACGACTGCTGTATATTTTTAATGCTTGATTAGGAAATTTGGAGAACTTCTTCGATTAAAGCGACAGAAAGTACAATTTATATACATGTATTAGATTCCTGAATCGTGAAAATAATTTTCGTATGTATGTCTAACCTTTTGCTATATATATATAGCAAATATTCGTGACACAGGTAAACAATGTTGTTTTCTTCTGTAAAATCTATCTGAATTTCTTGATAGATATATGGACATGAATACTGTGTATATTTATATACTGCATGCTATTATCAACTTTATATAGCAACACCGTCACATTTCGACTCCCAAAAACGGATTTTCAAGGACGCACTAGGACGTTACTGGTCGTAACATAAAGCAAAGGCTATGGTTGATGCCGATATTGAGTATTATTCTGATAGACGATTAATGCAGGAATTTTTTCTTTTTTTTTGTTTTTTGTTTTTTTTTTTTTGCTCTACACGTTGCTAGCTATATCATTATTTTAAGGAGGCTCACTCCTCATATTTTAGTATTTCTGTCGGACTTTCGGAATCCCAAATGTTTTTTTTTCATTTAAAAGCATGATAAATTAGTCCGTTTCAGTTTTTTAAAATGATTTCATTTTAAGCATTTTTACGGGCATTTTGTAAAAAAGCGTTAAATCCTATTTATTTTGCCATATTCATTAATGGGTAAACATTGCTAGTTATTCCTATGAAAAATGCAAAAGAGTACAGTTTCCTTCCAAATTTTTAATCACACTATCCTTTTCTCTCGCTTAGCTTAAATTCTCTTTTAATTTTCTATTAGATAAAAATACGATTTTCTGAAATCTTATTTATTTGCAAATTGAGTAGCAAACGTCCTTAAATGACTATTGGTCGACTAATAACGTCATTCGTAAACCAGCCGCTTCTTTGAATAATTGAACATAAGTGGTTTAGCATTGGTGTCAAATAAATAGATAAATAATTCATATTATTCGATATCTTGGTTTAACATCAGGTCATTTTTAAATTCATTCTTGCATTACTAAATTTCAGTAAGGAAGGAAATCATGCGCGAAGTAAATATATTTCAATACTCACTTTATACTTTATCACCATATCGAAAAAGTATTGCAATGTTGTAAAGTAGAAATAAATAATTACATTTTTCACTGGAAATGTCTTTCATGTCCTTAGCAACAAACTACTTTTTTTTACGAAAAAGACCTCACTAACTGAAGACTAATAAAGTTCAGAACGTCTGTTTACATAATATTTTGACCAGAATAGACGATAAAGTCAAACGCAAAAGTGTTATTATGGTGAAAACTGGTGATTGAAAAACACTGCAATTGTTCTCTGGACAATTGACTTTTTAAATTTTACTGCGGATGATTTTTCTTTCAGAGAAAAAACATGATGACATCGCATGTTCCGTGGACTATTTGTTGGGTTATTCTGTGTATTAAAATTTGTAAGGAACGGACATGGCATAGGGAAACCGGGAGAATAGAGAAGGGGAAGGGGAAAAGGTGTGGGAGGTGAAGAGATAAGAAAGAAAGAAAGAATGGAGAAAACGGACAAGCAATGGAGATCGGGAGAAAGAGTGAAGGATAAAGGAGAGAAGGAGGGAGAAATGTGAGAGGGCAGGATAAATGAGAAAGGCACCCACCCGTAGGCCCCATCAATGTACTGTGACTACACCTTAGGGTCTTCAACAATGAACAGTTGCAATGTTCAAGACCCACTGGTAGCTATACAGTCACTTTGTCTCAACAAAATATACTTAAGCTTTTTGCTGCTTATTTGTTTATTTAAAGTCAGTCGCTTAATAAATCAAAGATCCTATGGAGCTGAAACTCGAAAGCCCTGAAAATCTATACACGGCAAAAATTTTTTTGTGATCTAAAGAACTGCTGCATAGAAAATAACTAATTTATATGCTGTATTAGAAAATAAGGGAACTGATTCGATCAAAAAGTACAATTTAGCAAGTGAATAAAAAAAATTATAGGTAATTCTTTAATTCTCGTTGGAAAAAAAAATCGAAAGTGGTGATTTTCTAATGTCTAGTTTCATGTGCTAAATAGGCATTCATAAGTAAACGATAATCAAACGACTGCTGCAAAAATATTTCTGAGTTTATATGCTTTATTAGGAAATTAAAAAAAAAAACTGAACAGAAAGTAGATCCGTAATACGTGAAAATAATAGAAAGGGGGGATTTTCGTATGTATCTCTAATCCATTGCTATGTAGCCAATACAAATGTACACATGAAACAAGTAAACAAATACTGATTGCTTCTGTCCATGCTATCTTTGAGAAATAACTACACGACTGGTGCGCTGAATTTCTGGATAAAAAAGGGGACGTAAATATTGTGAATGTTTTTATACTGAATGTTATTATCAACATCGTCACTATTCGACTCACAGCAATGTCATGTCCATCACGTACGTGGCATTTCTCTTATTGTTTAATAACCTCTCTAGCCTTCGGTTTTCGATTAAAAAATAAATGTCCTTATAGAGGTCATTACAATATGAAGAAACTTAAATATATTTAGCGGAGTAACATTTTTTAATGTGAAATGTCCATATCGAAAAAATCAATAAAACTAGTCCGACAATATTTTCATTCTAAATTAAATCTAATATTTTCATCACATCTGATTAGAAAGGCGTGTCCTAAGCTCTGTATTTTCTGGTATGTGTTCTTTTCTTCATATGTAAAATAGCCATCCTCACCTCTCTGCATTCTTTTTTGTCATTTTTCTGATCTGTCGTACGTGACAGAACCTCATACACGTTGTGACTCAATAGAAAACACTAAAGTTTGTTTCACTTCCAATAGACAACGGAAATTTTACAATTTGTGCTTTATATGTACATTAATTTCTCGGAAGTTTTGCATGTAGATCTAGAATGACCATACATAACCGAAAAATAGCACTTTTACTAAATATCGCTGTGTACAATGAATTTTTCTTGCTTTTGTAAGACAGGTTAAACATTCTAAGTGTTTTAATTTGAATGCGAACAGCAGAAAAATTTAATCGATTGGCAATATACGGTAGTTTTGCATTTGGGCGCATTTGTATTTCAATTGGGCGGAAATGGTTTTTCAATTGGGCAGAAAATATTTTTTTTCAAGTAGGCGGATTACGTGTGATATGCCTGTTAAAGTATAAAATGAAATAATTGTTTTAAAACCTAATGCACCTAGCAAGGTAGAATACTTGATCATTGTGATAATATCCATGTCGGGTTTCATATCATTTTTCCCAGTTATTTGATATTTTTGTTATTTTACGTATTTTACTTCAGAATTGAAGTTCAAAAATTATCAAATGAAGGGAACATATCCTTGCTACATCTTACATACACAATGTTAAAATTGTCTATTTTTTTTCATTGCTATGCCGCCCCTTTTTGATACTTAATCAAGTAATTACATGTATATTGGCAATAGGATGAACTTCGCTCAGATATCCATAATTTCATTCTAGTAGTAAATTGGGGTCATACAAAAAAAGCCAGAGAGCGCCAAGGATAATAAAAAAGTGACAAAAGGCATGAAGAGGATTGGACGAAACTCTCAATCAGCGACCAAAAGATAAAATGTTTTTGATAATTCTTCCCTTTTTTAGTTCACCTGACCCGAAGGGTCAGTGTGAGCTATTGCCAACACTTGGCGTCCGTCGTCCGTCGTCCGTCCGTTAACTTTTCACATTTTCATCTTCTCCTCTGAAACCACTGAAACAAATTCAACCAAACTTTACATAATGATGTATGGAATGTCCTTTACAAAGATTGCTCATTTCGTTCCGATCCAATAAAAAAACTTGGCCACCAGCGCGAAACTTAGGTTTAACGTTGGACCCTATGGGAAAATCACATATTCATCTTTCCTCTGAAACCACTGAAGCAAATTCAACCAAACTTTACAGGAATGATGTACTAAAGGTCCTTAACAAAGATTGCTCATTTCGTTTGGATCCGATAAAAAACATGGCCGCCATCACGGAACTTGGTTTAAAATTGGACCCTATGGGAAAAGCACATTTTCATCTTCTTCTCTGAAACCACTGAAGCAAATTCAACCAAACTTCACAGGAATGATGTACGGAAGGTCCTTTACAAAGAAAGCTCATTTCGTTCTGATCCGATAAAAAACATGGCCGCCAGCGCGGAACTTTGGTTTAACATTGGACCCTATGGGAAAAATCACATATTCATCTTTTCCTCTGAAACCACTGAAGCAAATTCAACCAAAACCACTGAAGCAAATTCACCAAACTTTACAAGAATGATGTATGGAAGGTCCTTAACCAAGATTGCTCATTTCGTTTGGATCCGATAAAAGACATGGCCGCCAGCACGGAACTTAGTTTAACATTAGACCCTATGGGAAAATCACATTTTCATCTTCTCCTCTGAAACCACTGAAGTAAATTCAACCAAACTTCAAAGGAATGATGTATGGAAGGTCCTTTACAAAGATTGCTCATTTTGTTCTGATCCGATAAAAACATGGCCGCCAGCGCAGAACTTTGGTTTAACATTGGACCCTATGGGAAAAATCACATTTCCATCTTCTCCTCTGAAACTCAACCAAACTTTGCAGGAATGATGTACTTAAGGTCCTTCATGAAGATTGCTCATTTCGTTCCAAACGGATAAAAAACATGGCAGCCAGCACGGAACATAGTCTAATATTGGACCCTATGGGAAAATCACATTTTCATCTTCTCCTCTGAAACCGTTGAAGCAAATTATTCCAAACTTTACAGGAAAGCTTTATAAAGATTGCTCATTTCCTTCCGATCGGATAAAAAACATGGTTGCCAGCGCAGAATATAGTTTTAACATTGGACCCTAAGGGAAAAATCGCCTTTTCATCTTCTCCTCTGAAACCGCTGAAGCAAATTCAACCAAACTTTACAGGAATGGGGTACTTAAGGTCCTTAATAAAGATTGCTCATTTCGATCTGCTCCAATAAAAAACATGGCTGCCAGCAAGGATATTTTTTGGTCAATTTTGGTCATGCATGGCATAGAAGCATTTTGTCAGGTGAGCGATACAGGCTCAGTCTCTGAGCCTCTAGTTTTTAAATCAACTTTGCTTCAATTCCTGTTTTACTTGTAATAACTTTCTGCCTAATTGCAAAACTAAAAAAACGCCCAATTGAAAAAAACGGAAATTTGAAAATCCGCCCAATTGAAATGCGTCCCAATATACATTTGGTTAATACTGGATCACCAGGTAAAGGATCACCTTACCCATGTCAGATTAGTCTGTGACATTCGCGCGTTGTAAATATTTTCCATTTAAACATAATAGAGATTTTGAAAAAGTTTGCTTTTCCTTAAAAGTATTATAGTACTACTATGAGGTATGAGCAAAGCTCATGGATGAAGGCCTCATGGTGACTTCAAGATGAAGAACAACAAAAAAAAGCGTTGTTCCTTTGCTTGTTTTTTACCATGTATTTGTAGAGACTTTGTCTCATGTGCATTTACTCCATATCCTTTTATTCACCATGATTGTAAAGAAGTAATTATCGAATTTAGAAGTGTATGAATATTTTTAAATAGCCATGCAAAATATATAGCAATGCGTTCAGCAGAATGCAAAATCTATTATCTTTAGTAAGTAAAACAAAGTTTAAACCTATTTTGTACCATTGATATACATTAAAAAAGAAAAAAAATTTCTTCACATCTGCTGTGAACACAATCCAACAAACTGAAGTCTATACGTTTTACGATGAATGACCCGGTCCCTTTTCAAACGGCATTCACGAATGACTTCTTTTTACTTGTTTGAGTATTTAGCTAGGCTATGGAATAGCCTAGCTATATAGCTAGTTCTTGGGGGAAAGTGAGGAGTACGCTTGCGCATTGAGGAGAACGCATGCACAGAAGACTATTGACCAATAGGAATTTCAGATTCTCGAACATCAAAATGGCGTCCAGTTTCGTCCTGATAAAACGGGGCGGGGTTTAATTTTTCTGTTTCCTTGTTGAAGTTGAAAAGTATTATAAACATTTACTATAGGTGGTACTGGGAACAGGTTTGTAGAGGATGATGGGATTGTTATTGCAATATCGCTTAGCCAGATTTATAAATATGGATATGATAAAAAGAATAAGAACAGTAATGTATAAATTTAGAACCAGATGTTAATAAATAAAGATGAGGTATTGCGCAATAATCAATTATATACGAATACTGTAAAAGACTTTTAAATTGTGTTAAACAAAGCGTGATTGTAGTTTGTGGAGATAGGTGGGAAGAGATAGAATTGCGTTTTTTTTTTTTTTTTT
>MJUU01012036.1:128899-139126 GCA_002080025.1 Modiolus philippinarum | reverse complement strand
CGGAAGAATAAAGAGCTACCCTAGGAGAACGCAAAAACAAAAGCACGAAACTACTTTGAGTTGCTGTTGGCAAAAAATTATAGGTTTGGTCGATCGGTGACTGTTTTATCACATATGAGGACCAATAGAAGAAATTACAAAGAAGTACCGAGAAAGGCTAACTTCAAGTATTGATTTGAGTATACAAATACATCATGATGAACCACACCCTTGTCAATCAAACACGCAATTTTCTATCCAAGGCTATTCCATAGCCTAGCGTATCGTTTTTATTTCATAAAAACCATTATCCGATTTATATCAACCACTTATGTTTATAAAGTCCCCTTGTGTTTTCTAGTCTTAACTATATTAATAGATATTTAATGCATATTTCTTACCAAATCAGCACGGTTATTATCCCGAAACTTCCATATCATCACGAGGCATTAGCCGAAGGCTTATATGGGTTGACGGATGATAACCATGCTGTGGAAAAGTTTATATCTTAATCTGTTTATTACATACTTCAAAGGTTAGACTCTACTAAATCAGCTGCTGGCAAAGTCGAAAGTAGTACTTATATAAACAAAGGCATGCTACTTTCACTTTCAGTATAACTGTCAATATTGACAATATCTGAGTTTTAAAACGCTCAAATGATCATGAAATACTTCCGGATTGACCAGCATTTTGATTTAATGTCCTTCCTTGAAATGAGTACATGCATGCCCAAGGATCTAACAGGCAAAATTGATAAATTGCATACCCAGTTTGGTTAAGCGATAGAAATTTCTTATTTGACTTTAAAGTTGGGTCATCGTTTGGATATGTTACTTGGCCGACGTGCCGCTTTTAGAAAATCATATCGCCGCATAAAGTGAACTTCAGGTACTTAAGAAAATTCACAAAACGTTATAATGGGCGCCCATGGAAAATATTTAGTGGAGTCTGACCTTAAAATAGAGGTATCGTTCATTCCCAGTTTGATAAGCCTTTATCAACTCGGACTGATATGGCCATATCAGCCTGTGTATGCTGATATCGGAAGTTCACTTCCGGTTTTATTACAAATTCAAAAGATAACATATTTGTGCAAAAAGCTGGAACAGGAATTGATTTAAAAAATGAATACACTTTCTAAACAAAATTGTAAAGATCACGATTTTAACAACTATAACACATTTGCGAAATGCAACCAAAATAAGAGATTAACAATGAAGGGTATGGGGCAGATGCAAATGAGACAAAATCTCTACAAAGCATGGTAAAACCAAGCAATGGAACAAGGGTTTTATTGTTGTACTTCATCTTGAAGTCACCGTGAGGCCTTCAACAATGATCACTACTCATACCTCATAGCAAGTTCAAGACGGCCCCTAGCACCGGTTTGAGCGGAATTGTTTGCTCATTGCTGAGTAACGCTACAACCATATCTTTTTTTCCTTTTGACGTAGGATGCGGGATCGTCAACAAATATAAACTTAACTGGCAAAGTTTTCTTACAATAACTGTCATCCATAGTCCGACAAAAAGCTGGTAGAAGACGACATCACAACATTTAAACAATTTAAACAACCACAGGGCACTCATCGAGCATATTGTAAGAAAACCTGGTATAATAAAATCATGAGAAGTGGGCACAATAACAGGTGGTCTCAAATTACAAAAAATTAGAAAGCTGATAAATGAAAGAATGATAGTGCATCCATATGAGAAATTCTCTCAAGAACAAGTACACCATAACTGAGATGTATATAGAGCATACATCTCTCTCACGTGGAATCTTTTTACGGACTCCACACTGCAGGAGAGACAAACTCACGTCTAAAATTATCGTTTTCAATATTAACATTCAAACACTCTGCAAATTTCAGACATCCTTACCAATAGACCCCTTAAAAATCTTAACTTATATCAAAAGCGACATTATAAAAGTTATTTTTGCACATTTATAGAGAATTTATTGCCAAATAACTTTCTCCACATATCGCTTTCCTCTACTTATTTGAAACGCATTTTTTTTTTGTCAGAATCTCAGATTTCGGAACTCCTCTGGTTTTGTCCAGTTCACTGGTTTAAAGAATTTTGCACACGGACCGCAACTTTTTATTTCATGAATATGTTCTATAGGTCAAATTAACACCTGACAAGTTTTCATAAAATTCTTGATATAATTTCTTAGCATTAAGACAAAAAATAATCCTAATGTTAAATTAAGGAAACATCCACAGAAATTCATTTCCCGCCAAATATGATTTTATTTTTTTTTTCATCTGTTGTGGTTTTTGTATGTATCTTCTAACATTCCATCATATTCCATCACATCACACCTATTTTTATTATAATATTTATTTGTTATGATTGCAGTAATATACTTACAATATTCGGGGGATGGCAAAACAGTTCGGTTTTCAGGCTGTGAAGATATATGATGAAAACTTTCGTAAAGTACGGAAATCTATGAATTTACAGTGGGACCAAATTCATGATGAACTGTGGCGTATGGCAGCTTTTAATAATAATACCCTTCAACAAGGTAGTATTAAGTCTTTCCCGCCTAAAACAAATAGATTTGTAACAAATCCCTTTCAAAGGAGGGCCCAGCAACAATTCCCTCTTGGCTATTGCTGGGCCTTTTGCAGAACAGGGGTGTGTGGAAACAAGTCTTGCAAACTCAAACATGTCTGTGTATACTGTGGCAAAACACAGTGCAGTCTCTTGCCTGAGTCCTTCAGTAAAGCCCCTTAATCCACTGCACCCAGCAAGTCCACTCCCAACACCGGTATTGGTAAAAAGATTAGCTAAATTTTTGGTTGATTATAACCCAGAGTTGAAACAGATTTTAATCGAGGGGTTTTCGTCTGGATTTTCTATACATTCGATTTTCTTTTGTAATGCTGTTAATTATCCTCCCAATCATAAAAGTGCTCGTGATAATTCTGCTGTTGTTAAAGCTAAAATAGACAAAGAAGTAAATCTAGGAAGAGTGAGAGGTCCTTTTGAAAAACCACCATTTAAATATTTTGTCTGTTCCCCACTAGGTTTGGTTCCCAAAAAAGAACCTGGCCAGTTCCGTGTTATTCATGACCTTTCATATCCGAAAGGCAATTCAGTTAATGCATTTATTTCCCAAGAATTTACTGCCGTCCAATATCAAAATATAGAAACAGTCATTGATCTTGTGCAATCTTATGGGCACAACTGTCTTATGAGCAAAGCAGATATCCAAGATGCTTTTTATTTAATGCCGATAAAGAGATCGGATCGGATTATTGGGTTTTCAATGGGAAAATTTGTATTACCATTATTGTGTGTTGCCCATGGGAGCCTCATCTTCATGTCAATTGTTTGAAAAGTTTGCTTCTGCTTTGCAGTGGATTTTAAATGAAAAAAATTGGCATTAGAGGTGTGTCTCATTTATTAGACGATTTTTTCTTTGTAGGAAGGGCAAATTCCAATGATTGTTTTCGGGCCTTACAAACTTTTCTTTGTGTAGCCGATAGGATAGGTGTGCCCATTAAGGCGGAAAAGACCAAGGCCCCTGCTACCCGTATTACAATCTATGGTATTGAAATTGATTCTGTTGAAATGGTTGCTCGTTTACCACCTGATAAAATTGATAAAATATCATTTTTGTTGTCAAAATACAGTAAAAAACGGAGCATTTGTTTGAAAGATCTTTAGTCATTATTGGGTTTATTAAATTTTGCTTGTGGAGTCATTATCCCCGGACGGGCATTTCTAAGACGTTTGATTGATTTAACTATAGGTCATACGTCCCCATACTTCAGAATTACATTTAATTCCGAGTCTAGGCTTGATTTAAAAATGTGGCACAATTTTATTGTGAACTATAATGGTAAATCTTGTTTTTTGTATAGAGAGTGGGTTTCATCAGATGTCATCAAGCTTTATTCTGATACTGCTAGAGTTCATGGTCGATTTGCCACAGTATTTGGCCATAATTGGTTTGCGGGCAGTTGGACAAAAGAACTATCCAAGTGTCATATTACGGTTAAAGAATTATTTCCGATAGTTTTAGCAATTGATATATGGGGGCCCTTGCTCGCCAATCATAGACTTTTGTTTTTAACAGACAATGCAGCAGTGGCAGATATTATAAACAAGACATCTTCGAAAGATAAAATTATTTTGAAACTAGTTCGGAAATTAGTAATTACTTCTTTGAAACATAATATTCATTTTAGATCTAAGCATATACCAGGCAAAACAAACATTATTTGTGACCTTTTATCTCGATTCTCGTTTCAGGAAGCCCTCCGCATTGCCCCTTGGTTAAATACAACACCAGTCCAGGTACCAACCCATCTTTTGACTCTGTAACTAAACACCTTATAAATGCTTCATTGTCTGCCGCCTCAGTTTCATCCTATCGTAGAATGTTGAAGAGTTATGAATTATTTTGTCATGCATTTTTCCAAATAAACAGATTTTTCCATCTACCCAGATAATCATTTCAAGTTTTATTTCTCATTTATTTTTGAAGAACTTTCAATATCAGCCATAAGTTTTGTGCATAAAATCAATGGCTATCCAGATGTTACAAATTCATTTTTTATCAAAAAGATGTTAAAAGGTGCTCAAAATTTAAGATCTTCTATTGATACAAGATTACCAATAACAAGAGACATTCTTTGTAAACTTGTACAAGCACTACCTACTGTGATTCGCAATCATTTTAATTGTGCTCTTTTTAAAGCTATGATGACATTGGCTTACTCTTGTTTTTTGCGCATTGGAAAAATTACTGTAAAAATGAACAAGATTTACACAAATTAAGTTCTACAAAACAGGACATACGTTTGGATAGAATTGATGAAAATAATTTAAACTTAACGGTAACATTAGAATATTATAAGCATAGTGACTTACAACCAAAATTACTATTTATTGCTATGGTACCGGATAGTTTAATCTGTCCAGTTAAAGCTTTAGTTGATTACATGAAAATATCTCAACATACGAATGGTCCCTTATTTCGGATGTCATGTGGAAAGCCAGTTTCATCAAATTTTTTCAGCAGTTCTTTAAAATCGCTATTACAGTTTCTTGGCTTAAATACAGCATTTGATAAGGGCCATAGTTTTAGAATTGGGGCTGCCACCACAGCTGCAGCTAGAGGAATCCCTCTCTCCGTCATACAACATATGGGTAGATGGAAATCTAATGCTTTTCATAATTATATTAGATTACAAAACTTCTAGACACTCACAGTAGGGGTCAACATGGCTTGCCTTACCAGAATATATTCAATTATGTATATCAAGATATCAACCCAAGTTTATGGAAGAGGTCAACATGGCTTGCTCTTCTTTTTACCTTTGTAAAGCCTGAATTGAGGTCAACATGGCTTGCTCAAATCAGTTTAATTATATGTTTTGTCTTCATTTAAATTTTGTTGTAATTTTATTGTAGAGGTCAACATGGTTTGCTCTACTAATTATTTTTGTGTGCCTTCTTATATATATTTATATGTTTGACATTTGTTTTATCCATTGGAATACATTTGTATTTTATCTTGCTTGCAGTGGGTTACGAAATCTTACAAATTACAGGGGTAGAGGTCAACATGGCTGATTGGGATACAGTTTTCCAAGGATTCCTCGGGTGGGGGATTTGTGGCACCTTTTCGAGCCCCACCTTCTTGTTTTCTATATTATATAATATGTTTCATTTACAATTATGGGTTTTGAATAAATGACTTTTCACACTATTTGGGTCTCTATCAAATACAAACATAGCTCGGACTCCTTGTTCTTGATGGTTTCGTAGAATCTTGGCCGACAAAAATTTAGTTTATTGTAAATAAAAGAGTTTTTGTCTGCAAGTTCAGATATGTGGTAATCTCTTATCCTTGACCTAATTATTGTATCATAAGCTATCAATTTCATTCAATACTTGCATGGTACACGCGTGATCATGCACATGCAGTATTTTCATTGGTCAGTAATCAGGACAGGTTAGGGTTATCGCATTACACTCGGTACGAGGGTACGCGGTCGGTCGGCCATTTTACATCTTACTTGGAAGTTCAGAATTTTATGGACAAATTTTTAATTCCCACCCATTTACCCACCGCTTGTGAAATTAGCCTTGAAATTATGCAAGCATGTATGCCTTATGTTGTACGTATGTGTTTAAGATAATGAATTTTTTGTTGAACTATCAAGATTATGTTATGTTCAGCTATTAAGAGTAGGACAATTAATTTTAAAATGTTTACTGTTTGATTATTATCTATGGCATCCTGACAAAGACAGTAATTCTACAAAGACAATATTTCACTGTAAACTTTAAATTCATGTGTGGGGCACCTTTTCGAGCCCCACCTTTGCATTTGTTATGTCATTTATTCATTCTTGTTTCTATATTATGTAATATGTTTCATTTACAATTATGGGTTTTGAATAAATGACTTTTCACACAATTTGGGTCTCTATCAAATACAAACATAGCTCGGACTCCTTGGTATGATTCCGTTGTTGTTTCAAATGGTTTGGAACAATCATTATGCTGACATGCAATGACATGTGGATATTGTCATTTTGGATCCATTGTGATAAGTAGATTGCTGCATAAGAGTATATGGACATGAAACACAACCCCTCAGGGATCCGGTTGCTTGAATCAAGATTGTGGCTTTGTTCTTGATGGTTTCGTAGAATCTTGGCCGACAAAAATTTAGTTTATTGTAAAAAAAAGAGTTTTTGTCTGCAAGTTCAGATATGTGGTAATCTCTTATCATTGACCTAATTATTGTATCATAAGCTATCAATTTCATTCAATACTTGCATGGTACACGCGTGATCATGCACATGCAGTATTTTCATTGGTCAGTAATCAGGACAGGTTAGGGTTATCGCATTACACTGGGCACGAGGGTACGCGGTCAGTAGGCCATTTTACATCTTACTTGGAAGTTCAGAATTTTATGGACAAATTTTTAATTCCCACCCATTTACCCACCGCTTGTGAAATTAGCTTTGAAATTGTGCAAGCATGTATGTCTTATGTTGTACGTATGTGTTTAAGATAATGAATTTTTTGTTGAACTATCAAGATTATGTTATGTTCAGCTATTAAGAGTAGGACAATTAATTTTAAAATGTTTACTGTTTGATTATTATCTATGGCATCCTGACAAAGACAGTAATTCTACAAAGACAATATTTCATTGTAAACTTTAAATTCATGTGTGGGGCACCTTTTCGAGCCCCACCTTTGCATTTGTTATGTCATTTATTCATTCTTGTTTTCTATATTATGTAATATGTTTCATTTACAATTATGGGTTTTGAATAAATGACTTTTCACACAATTTGGGTCTCTATTAAATACAAACATAGCTCGGACTCCTTGGTATGATTCCGTTGTTGTTTCAAATGGTTTGGAACAATCATTATGCTGACATGCAATGACATGTGGATATTGTAATTTTGGTTCCATTGTGATAAGTAGATTGCTGCATAAGAGTAAATGGACATGAAACACAACCCCTCAGGGATCTGGTTGCTTGAATCAAGATTGTGGCTTTGTTCTTGATGGTTTCGTAGAATCTTGGCCGACAAAAATATACATTCACGAAGCATGTGCTTAATTCAATATTTGTATTAGAATTATCTGTATATGAAATAGGAGACGGACGTGCATAAGCTTTGACAGCTTGTTTCCTGATCCTTTCACTTTGTAATTTATAATGTTGTCATATATATTTGTCTTTATTTTGTGAATAAATTTGTTTAAACCAAACAATCTTTGATATAAACATCAGAAGTGAGCGTCCTTAAGAAAATTAAAGTGAGAAACTGAATAAAATTACTATTTCAGGTTTTTTTTCTTTTGCTTGATACAACTTTTAGTAATTTGTTTTTAATATAATGTACAAAATTTGATTCCAAATCAGTGGAATTATTCTACGAATAATTTAACATCTAATTTACATACAAACAACAAAAACATATCTTACCCAATGTTGGAATTTCATTTTTTAAAGTTTTGTTCACAAATCGCATCCAGTAAAGCAAGAATAATTTCTTCTATACCATTTCGGCGAATGGATTCCGATATTTATTTCGAATAATCGTTTTCTCGTCACTTCAATGGACGTTTAATAATTAATAATTCATTTACTCATTATAAATGTAATGCTTGAAACGCTTATAGTCGAAGCGAATAATTCAATTGGTCTTCAAAATTAAATTTGTATTTTCTAATTTTCTCTTTTATGAATGTGCGTCATTTTATTTATATTATTTTTAATTACAAGCATAGCTTGATGGTAATAATTTATTGATGAATCAACACATTTTTTTTCATTAAGGCCATTCAGTTCTTTTTTTTTTACATTTCAAGGACAACACTAGAAAACTCCATTTTTGTTAGCAGTTCAGCTATTCTCATAGGAGTTATTTTTTTTCTTTTTTTTGTCGGCAAACTTGACCAAAAAGACAAAAAGACGTTTGGATGGTTAATAAATAAATACTGGGAAAATTTGAGAAAAAACGAAGTCATAATGAATCATTATTAATATTTACATATGTTTGATTCAATGACAAGCTAGTTGTATTTATTCCCCACTAGTTAAAGTTGTAAGAAGCAAAGATATTTTAGTTTCAAGTTTGTGCTCGTCATTCCTACATGAAAAAATGTCAAATTTTTACAATATTAGTTTGTCCGTAGGATTCAAAACAAGTTAGTCATGTATGCCAATTAACTTGGTGGCGCTTACCATATTAAAGGTATATCACACACAAAAAAAACAACAGAAAATCTTTAAAATAGTGCGTAATGAATGGAGT
Organism: Modiolus philippinarum; assembly: GCA_002080025.1. Lineage (NCBI taxonomy): Eukaryota > Metazoa > Mollusca > Bivalvia > Mytilida > Modiolidae > Modiolus > Modiolus philippinarum. The sequence continues at coordinate 130,325 of MJUU01012036.1, read as the reverse complement.
TTGGATATCTCTATGGTGATGCATTATAATAACTGAATACAATTTGAAAGCTGAATACTAAGGTTCCCAATTATTTTCACTTGAATTTTTTAATAAAATTGTTATGGTAAAACAATGGACATGACTTTTTCACGGGTTAAAAGTGAACGTCAAACTTGGAATTTCCTCCTAGCTTTCTTCTAGTGGAGTGTATTTTCTTATAAGCCAAGAATTGCTCTAAAATTTTGTGGGAAAGCTCCCTATGTATCTAATTACTTTTGTAAAAATCTTGCTTTATTTCAAAACGATAGATAATGTGCTCTCAAAATGGCAGATTAAACAAAGCCAAGGAGGGCAAAATCTATGGTGGTATGAAACCTATATTTACTTTTCACAACTCCTGGCTATTACCCAGATATTTTAGTTTAGTGAATGATAACACGACAACTTATATATAAAAAACTTCTATTCATATATGTTTAATTAAAATTAGATATGCATGTTAACGCCGTAACCCAAGCTTCTACTTCGAAGACCGGTATTTAATAGGAAAACCAACATAAACAGTATTGTGGCTATAAACATAAACAGTATTGTGGCTATGAAGTGGGGTGTTTTGTAGTTACTAAATACGTAAAATCGTTTAATTTTCGCGATAGTGACGTTTATACACTGATCATAATCAATAGAACAGAGTTTTGTACAGTGCTTAAAACATATCGCAAAGTGTCTCAAATCATGAAACACTTCAAATCGACAGACGTCACGAATCGGCAGATATAACGATTAGCTCAATCTTCAAAAATCATCTGACCTTTCAAATCGCAAGCCGGAGTTATAAAGTCAATGAGAACCGAACCGTCAATATACATGTAAAACGAACAATTCCAGGGATAACGGCATCATCGGAAAAACAAAGAAATAAATACTATATTTTTCGGCCATTGTAAGTGTTTCCTGTTATCTTTTTATCCTATATAACATGAGTACGACAGATAAAAGAAAAAAAAATGAAGACACACACACACATACAAAGATGAACATCATGGACCAAATAAACAACATGGGTGAAAATGGTTGTACTGGTAGAGAAAGCATCTCCAGCTTCTTATAAGACACCCGCCGTGTTGAACATTTTCACTCCGGTAGTTAAGTCAAATCCGGTAGAGGAAAAACAAACTTTATTTGTATAAATTCCTAGACTTCACAAATCGAAAGACGTCACTTTATTTGTATAAATTTTTAGAATTCATAAATCGAAAGACGTCACTTTAGTTGTATTAATTCCTAGACTTCACAAATCGAAAGACGTCACTTTATTTGTATAAATTTTTAGACTTTACAAATCGAAAGACGTCACTTTAGTTGTATAAATTCCTAAGACTTCAAAAATCGAAAGACGTAACTTTATTTGTATAAATTCCTAAGACTTCAAAAATCGAAAGAC
>MJUU01012036.1:101967-127923 GCA_002080025.1 Modiolus philippinarum | reverse complement strand
GAAAGACGTCACTTTAGTTGTATAAATTCCTAAGACTTCACAAATCGAAAGATGTCAATTTAGTTGTATAAATTCCTAAGACTTTACAAATCGAAAGACGTCGCTTTAGGAATATAAATTCCTAGACTTCTCAAATCGAAAGACGTCACTTTATTTGTATAAATTCTTAGACTTTACAAATCAAAAGACGTCACTTTGGTTGTATAAATTCCTAAGACTTCACAAATCGAAAGATGTCAATTTAGTTGTATAAATTCCTAGACTTCACGAAATTGAAATACGTCACAATGGAAATTTACGTATTAAATATTATTAATGAATATTGTCAAACTATTCTATTGGCAAAATATTGTGTGAGGTTGTACAAAAACAGCATATTCAATTATAAATATAACACATTTCTCTAACAATAACTCAAAATGTAATTTCTAGTTCCTATTGACAAAAAAGTCACTTCGAGTTCCTACTATTTTGGACAATTTACGGACCCCAATTTTTTGTCTGATTAGGTCTAGTGAGGCTATTAAATACCAATTTTTTACCAGACTGACCCTTTATTGACTACACAGAAGAGGTTAAAGTTCAAACCTTTTAGCTATATTTCAATTGAAAGGCACATAGGTAATTGATGTACGTTTATATACTTTTAACAAGAAATGGCTGTTTACATATATTATTTTGCAGAAAATTGATGAAACTAAAATATATATTTCAAAATATATGTTTCTCATGGCATTCAGTAAATTATGCTCAATTTGCACTAAGAACTTACAAACATTGTCGGAATAAATTGATTTTCTTGTAAGATAAATGCACTAGTGTGAAGCTAGCCTTCATTACTCAGGCTGCATATCTTCTAGCCTGCAACTCTAGGGTGCATGCGGCATTTGTTTTCGGAATACAATTTTTAAAACATAAATTGTAATGTTAAATTTATTTGTTTTTACGATGAATTATTTAAAATCCGATGTATTTTGACGAGAAAAAAATACGTTTATCGTGACAGGGGTGTCTTCATGGAGGTCCACATCCGTATAATAATCCAAAATAATCAACTAAAAATGAATTAATCCTTTTTAAACACGCTAAAGGTAAGTTTTCTTTATTGTATATATTTCGTGTTAATAGAATAACTTATAATTCGTCTTTTCTATATAAAGAAGCAAAACTCCATCCACAAAAATCGTAATTAATCGTAATTAACCATATTAATACTCACCGACGCACGGTTTGTTAATTGTCCTTTTAGCTTCAAAATGACAAAACAATTAAAAAAAGTGGGAAAATGACAAACAAACGGATTAATAAATCTGAGAATAAATATATTCGAAATCTAAATCTAAAGGAAGTTATTGAAGTTTCTTTGGGGGATAACAATATAGTCAGATTAAGAGGGCAAACCTAAATGTAGGTGATAAAAGTAATATCAAATGAAAAGTTTGAACGTCAGTTGTGACCTATACAAGGGTTAGTCCACCGAGGCAATTGGAAGGGGACAATCTTTCATTTCAACGGAGGATAAAAGCTTTGCCGATGGGCATTTTTGTAGATCAGTCAAAATAAGTGAAAAAGTAACATGGAATTCGAATTTTAGACGTCAATTGTGACTATTACAAGAGTTTGCCCATGCAGGCAATTGAAAGGTGGCAAGTTTTGGCCACTATCCTTCATTTTATTAACGACGGACAAAAGCTTTACCATAGGACATTTTTGCAGATCAATAAAAGTATATTATAAACGTAATATCAAATGCAAACATTGGATTAACTCCCTCCATCGTAGTTTTGTCCTTAGCTATACTTGATATTACGCATTATTATTTGGATTCCGTTTGGTTTTAAGCATTTTAAACATTTTTTGAAATTATGGATTTCCTTTGTTTGGGTTCTTGTGCTGCTGATGAGGAATAAATTTCCGAAATGGCCATACAGATCATTAAAATTATTGCAGTTGGAGTAAACATATATGCTATGGCCTCATGTTCATTTACTCCATAATCTTTCGTCAAATATTTAATACAGGAGTTTGTCTTTTATTGCATTGTGGAATTGGTAAATCAATTCCTCGTGGTAGAGATGTATGCTCTTTATTTTTCTTAGATATGGTGTACCTGTACATGAGATAATATCTCATGTGTACACTTTGTTCAATTACTATTACCTAAATTTATGTAAATTCTAAATCCGAAGGATTAACTCCCACCATCGTAGATTTGTCCTGAGCTGTATATGATATTACTGATTATTATTTGGATTCTGTTTGGTTTTAAGCATTTTAAACATTTTTTGAAATTATGGATTCCCTTTGTTTGGGTTCTAGTGCTGCTGATGAGGAATACATTTCCAAAATGGCCTTACAGCTCATCAAAATTATTGCAGTTTGGGGTTAACATATGTGCTATGGTCTCATGTTCATATACTCCAGATCCTTTCGTAAAATATTTAATACAGGAGTTTGTCTTTTATTGCAGTGTGGAGTTGGTAAAACAATTCCCCGTGGTAGAGATGTATGCTCTTTATTTTTCTTAGATATGCTGTACTTGTACATGAGATAATATCTCATGTGTACACTTTGTTCAATGACTATTACTTTTTGTGTAAATTCTAAATCAGAAGGATTAACTCCCTCCATCGTAGTTTTGTCCTTAGCTATATTTGATATTACTGATTGTTATTTGGATTCCGTTTGGTTTTAAGCATTTTAAACATTTTTTTTGAAATTATTGATTTCCTTTGTTTGGGTTCTAGTGCTGCTGTTGAGGAATAAATTTCCGAAATGGCCATACAGCTCATTAAAATTATTGCAGTTGGAGTTAACATATTTGCAATGGTCTCATGTTCATTTACTCTATATCCTTTCGTAAAATATATAAGACGTCAGTTGTGTCCTTAACAAGACTTTGACTACCAAGACTATTGAAAGGTAGCAAGATTAGGCCACAATTTTATCTCAACAAAAGATTTAAAAGAATACCGGACGGAAATTTTGAGAAACGTTCATAGTAGGTACTCTGCAGCTGGTCAGGGCCGACTGTGGACCCCTGGGGTCGACTTTGGATCCCTGGTGCCGACTTCACAAGAGTTTGCCTATCCAGGCAGTTTTGGAAGCTAAAGATATTGCCTGTAGCTACATTTTCACCAAGGGGTTTCAAAAGCTTTGCCGTATGGAAATTTTGAGAAACGTTCATAGTAGGTACTCTACAGATGGTCAGGGCCGACTTTGGACCCCTGGTGCCAACTTCACAAGAGTTTGCCCATCCAGGCAGTTTGGGAAGCTTAAGCTTCAATAAATTGATACCGAAAGCTTTCCTATTGGGGACAAAACCAAATACTTGAAGAAGGACGTGCAACATGGCCAGGTCAAATTCGACACCTCAAACTACTTTGTCTGCAACATTACTATCGGTGTGAAAAAGGGAAAAAACATCGGAATATTTATTTACGGATACTGTTATAGGTAATCAAATGTTGTAAATATTCCATAATGCATTTTATTCATTGTTTTTATTTTGTACGACCTTAATATTATGTAATTTGTTTGGCCTAGTTATGTAACTTGTTTCCAATAAACAATGGTCAAGGTTATTACACCTTAGAACATGTAGATTTTCTAGAACATTGACTTAATATTTAACACATAGAATTTTCTAGAGGTTTTCCTTACATAATCATTTTAGTCATGTGATAGTTAGTTGATTGGAATGATCTAGTTATATCTTGTGAAGAAATTTCTGGAAAGAATAAATGTATTTATATAAGGTAGCTGAAAAGGGTTAAGTCAGTCAGTTTAATAAGTGTGTACAGGATTAATTAGTTTATACAGGATTATCACGCACATCTTTTGTATTGGAAATCGACATCAATAATTGTGAATCTACTATCAACTATTTAGTTGGGATTATCAGGAATATTTATCTGCACATTTATTGGTGGACTTCAGTGAACTATTATTTTGGATATTTACTTGGATTTCATTATTGTCAGATAAGTCATATATTGTATAATTAATTTGTAAAATAATTATTTTTGTCTTATTAAAAGTTAATTTGAGCCAGTTTTGTTTTATCATTGCTGACTTCATTTTAAAATAATTTATTGGTCACTTCTACCACACAACAATACGGCTGAAAACGGCGACATATCAACACCCCCCTGAGTAAACCATGATAATCTCGAATGTTCTAGAAGTCATTGTACGTGTTGGCACTAGCGCTGAAGACTCGATGCATTCTTCCACCTTTACTTTTACAGATTATCATTTTTATATTTATATGATTATATGTGTCTGTGGTTTTGTGCTGACAGTAAATACAACGATAAGATGCAGCAAGTGGAGACGTTGTCTGTGGATAAAATTCATCATAAGACTGGAAAGAGCAAGACGATGTGACGAAGCAATAGATGAACCAGTAGCTGAATGAAGCCTTAAAAGACGTCCAATCGTAAGAGTCGCTAACCACTCAACTGAATATATAACTGACCGAGCGATTAGAAATTTATGAATCGATTGAATCGATTGAATCAGCTTTGCGAAATAAATCAACGCGGTAGTATATGCACTGATCTGGAAATGAAAGGTCGTGTTGTCCACAATTTGTCAGATGCCTTACGGATGGTACACCAAGACCTGGCAAGAGCTGAAAGCGAAGTTGAAGTCTAGATTGGATTCCTTAGAAGAGATGGTAAGGTACGGTAGGTCTTAGGTACATTTTGAATTACTTGATATAGCAAACCAAAATTTAAATGTCAGAGTCATCGTTCCCCTCCCTTGATCTTAACATTTTTACGGGTTATAATTCTTGATTATCAATAGGAGTTTATCAGATTACTTGATCCGTTAGTTGAAGGTCGTGGGGAATCCTTTGAGATTAATATACACTTTTACTTTTCTGCCATCGAAAGATCTCAATGCAATAGACAACTTGATTTTTAATTAGGATTCCTTGATTTTATCGTCGTTGAAGTCTTTGAGGCGAAAACTTTTGAAACCCCTCGGTGAAAATGTATCTACAGGCAATATCTTTAGCTTCCCAAACTGTCTGGATGGACAAACTCTTGTGAAGTCGGCACCAGGGTTCCAAAGTCGGCCCTGACCATCTGTAGAGTACCTACTATGAACCTTTCTCAAAAGTTATCTACGGCAAAGCTTTTGAAACCCCTTGGTGAATATTTAGCTACAGACAATATCTTAAGCTTTCCAATCTGCCTGGATGGGCAAAACCTTGTGAAGTAGGCACCAGGAGTCCAAATTCGACCATCACCATCTAGAGTAGAGTAGAGTACCTACTATGAACGTTTCTCAAAATTCCCTCTTCGGCAAAGTTTTTTTAATCTCTTTTTGAGATGGAAATTGTGGCCTAATCTTGCCTCCTTTCAATAGTCTAGGTAGGCAAATGTTTTGTTAAGGACACAACCGACGTCTAATGTTTCCATTTAATATTACTTTTATTACATACTTTTACTGAATTGCAAAAATGGCTTACGGTAAAGCTTTCATCCTCCGCTAATGAAATGAAGGGTAGTGATCTAAACTTCCCCCCTTTTAATTGCCTGCATGGGCAAACGCTTGTAATGGTCACAATTGGCGTCTAAAGTTCGCATTTGATTTTACTTTTCCACCTTCTTTGACTGATCAGCAAAATTGTCCTTCCGCAAAGCTTTTATTATCCGTTGATGAAATGAAAGATGCTGGCCTTAAATCGCCCCCTTTCAATTGCCTCAGTTTACTAACTCTTGTATAGGTCACAACTGACGTCTAACTTTGCATTTGATAGTACTTTTTACAACTACTTTTAGTTTTGCGCTGTTGATCTGTTGATTNNNAAAAACAAAAGCAAAACAAAGCAAAAACAAAACAAAACAAAACAAAACAAAAAAAAAAAACAGAAAACTTCAATCTCTTCCCTCAGATTTAGAGTATAATCCTTCTTAGTTTGTTGATAATATCCGTTTGTCATTTTCCAATTTGTTCGATTTTAATATCATTTTGAAGCTGGAGGGAAAATTATTAAGTCATGTGCGTCGGTGAGTAGTTATATGGTTAATTACGCATTTTTATATAGAAAAGACAATTATAAGTTGTTCTTTGAACACGAAAAGTATACAATAAAGAAAACTACCTTTTCCACATCTAAGACAAGATTAATTCATATTTTTATTTGATTATCTTTTATATAATATTATACTAGAACATTACGGACGCGCACTCTATCACGATAAACGCATTTTGAGTTTTTCTCGTCAAACTATATTGATTTCAAATAATTCATCGTAAAAACAAGTAAAAGTAACAATTTATATTTTAAAACATTGCATTCCCAAGAAAAATGGCGAACGCACCTGAAAATTGCAGGCTAGAATGAATTGTAGGCTAGAAGAATTGCAGGCTGAGAATTGCAGACTAGCTTCACACTAGTAATAAATGCATAAGTTTATCTAGTAGCTTAATAATGATTTACTGTGTGATCAAAAGTCAATTTGATAAGTACTTATTACATTTCTGAATGAGAATTATTCAAAAATATATATATTTTAAAGGGATCTAAACCTAAAGTTATCAAATGAACTAGTGCTCTTCAAATTATTGTTTCTTCAACGTGCAAATTTGCATGGAAGTTTTACTTTAATGTCTAAATTTTGTTTGATTTGAAAAACCAATAAATTGTAAGCTTAGTTTACAAATGTAACAAATTGGTATAATGTGATTAGATAGACACTTTCTGTTTTCCACATCTGCATTCAAATCTAAGATGGAAACTTACCCAAATAGTCTCAAAAGTAAAATTTTACTCTGCAGGATATATATTGGATTGATTGGTATTGATGATTTGATTTCAACACAAATTCAGTTATCCAACTTAAAATAGTGATGAAATTAAATATTTGTGTAATATTTAACTCCAGTCAAAATATCTTTTTTTAACATTCGAAGCAATAGTTTAATTAACAAAAATGAACTATTTCAATATTTTTATTTTGAGGGGAGGTAACTCCTCAATATTAAATAAAAATACAGTGTCCTGGGACTAATGTGAATTGTTCAACTGACATTAGCTCCATTTTCAAACTAAAATTTAAATAATTTGTGATATAATTAGATTTAAGATGTAATGTGTCAAAATTACTAAAACCTTTGTGTCAATGTCCATTTTATTTGCCCTTTTATGAAGTGACCTATTGCTTACTTTCCTTTACTTATTGCACAAAAGTGCAAATGAAATAAACATCGACAACTTGTTTTCAGTATTTTCCCACATCACAGCTGATGCAATATTTTATAACATATATTTCACATATACGTTTTATATCAATCTTTATCAATAGAATTTAATTAATACTGTAACATTTGTTTCAAAATTTGTATAACTTTTGGAAATTTGTGGAATTATATAAATATCAAAATACCGAAGTTACTGCCAAAATTGATCCAAAAACCTGCTGAGGTTCACAGTAAAAGAATTATTTGGTTATTTATTTCATCGATTTTCTTCAATATTATATGCGTATGCAGATTTTTAGGAAAGTAACTTCCACGATCTTACAATATTCTTGAATTTCCATAGAAAAAGAGCAAAAGAGGTCGATCTTTTACCTGTCCTGTACCAGTAGGAAGGAGTCAGCCGGGTAAATAATTGGTGTTTGAAAGTTACATTTGATAGACCTATTTACATGCAAAATTTGCATCCTAAAATGTCAAGCCATTTTTGGTCCTTATAGAACGTCGTCCTTTTCCTTAATCGAATCATATGACAGTTTAATGACCATGTTTAGTCAAGAATACACTTAACAAGATGTTTAGTCAGGAATATACTTAACAAGATGTTTAGTCAGGAATATACTTAACAAGATATTAATTTTCTTCAACTGTTTTTTTTTTCTATTAACTTCAGATATGCAAGCTAAAAATGTGTATGAAAAAAAATATCTTTAAAAGAAATGCATGAAAGTACAAATTTATGTTTACATACTTATACAAAAAACCTTCAAACTAAATAGTCCAAAGGAATATATGCTCATAGCTACAGTAAAGGCAAAATTAATTAATGATATAATAACAATTGTAGCCTTTGTAATAGGTCAGTACATTGTTATATCTACCAAGTGATGTATATCGACCTGCAGTTTACATCTCTTACGTCGATGTAAGACCTTTACAAAGGCTATAGGCCTTTTCAAAAGAATAAAAAAAAATTTTTAAAAATCATTTGCTCAGCCCATCGGATTCGGCAAATACAAATAAACAGTTCCGGATATCAACCCAACACGGCAAGTGTTGTTCATCCTGAACAAATAAAACTGTTCATACTTAGACTACAGTGGCATTGTTTACTATGGTTTTCTGTGACATTGCACTAAATTTTGTTATAATTAAAATGTATTCAGGGTTTCAGTTGTGTATTGTTAGCCAACCGTACGAGTGATAACCGGAAGCGGAGAGTGTTTGTGACCCCATTTGATGGGAGAGTTCAAATCCAGTAAAAGATAACAACACTTTTTGAAAGGGCTATAATCGTATAATTTTGCTTGCTTATTAATACCGTAAGTAAATTCTTCATTTTGCAATGTTGACTCAATAAGACCTTGCCTTAATGTCGGTCAATTCAAAAACGATCGAAGAGAAAACAAAATATAGAAAATAGTGTGGCATATATGCAACACATTATATTCCACTTTTTTTCTTTTCTTTTTTTATTTTATTTATTTTTTGTAAGAATTTAATTATATGTTTTAATTAAATTATATGTATTTATATGCTTCATTATGAGTGAGGCTTGTATATCGCTTGTCATCAACTCGAGCTAGAATGGCTCTCATTTTTATGTTTTATATGTGTATTGTTTTATATGTTTTATACTGTATATGTATAATATGCATAATTATGAGACTTTAATAAAATATTGAATTGAAGGGAATAGCTATTTAATTACACAAAAATAATTAACGAGCTTCAGCTAGTTAATTATTATTTGTAATTGAATAGCGAGAGATATACAGGAGTAGTATAGCGCATACGTTAAGACCACTTTTCTGTAGTGCATTCTTTGTAAATATTTTATGGCTATTCGTTTTTTCCCTCCCAATCCGGTGAGACTTTTTGATCAAGTGACGAGCTTCTATCGAAGTCATATTGTGCCGGTGCGGATGTTCTTTAGTGTGCTACTGACCTTTGGCCTCAATCCTGGTCTCGTCAAAGCTTTGGTCTCGCCCTGTCTAAGATGCTGTCATATGTCTCCCCCTTTAACTTTGGTCTCATCTTAACCCCAAAATTAACCTTAACCTTTTCTGTTGATAATCAGTTATGACTTTGTTTAGATGATTATGACTAACTCTATCCCACTCCAACTCTGACACAATTTTTGTTTGTTTGTTTTTTTAATATATTCTTACCCTTAGATTTAACCATAACCATTATCTAACCCTAGTCATTTGGTGTATTATATATTATTTATGTTGTGTTCCGTAAGTCCTTATACATTCAATTCCTGATTTTTGTTGTCTTTTGTTCGTAACTAACTCTAACTATCCTATTTGTTATTCTTTCTGTACCCCTTTTAAATAATTACTTCTGCCTTTATCCAATGCTATTGTCAAATTATTAGAACTATTTTCCTTTTTTTTTAAATTCTGACGTAAGTTGCTGTGACAACTTTAAATTTGTTTGCTCTTGTTTTGTTTGTTTGTTTGTTTGTTTTTTTAAGTTTTTTTTAGTTTGTTTGTTTGTTTATTGTTTTGTTTTGTTTTTTTGTTTTTGTTTGTTTATGTTTGTTTGTTTATTGGCATATTCATTTATTCATTAATATTTGTTTATTTTTATTTATTTATTTATTTTTTTCATTTGGTTTTTGTTGATGTTTTGTTTTTTGTTAGATCTTCCTTTAGGCATTGAAATAAACAACAGAATATTAACATATATACATTTCATTATCTCCGTCATTAGATAGACACTGGTCGGAGTGCCACATGCTACCTTTACAGTGTTTAATATCATTAAGGTAAAGTACAATAATCAGTCATGATGATTCTTTTGTCAAACACTAGTCTATAATCTTTACTTTGATGGATGGATAGTAGTCTCTTCTGGTCTCTTATAATTTTGAAATCATCAGTAACGGTCTTCACATCGTCTCTTTTATTAGTGACCATATGTTTTATCGTATCAAAGTTGATGGTCAGAGAGTTCATGTAGTTAAGGCTGATTCCTCGCACTTAAGATATGGTGATATTCATGATCTTGTCGGGTCTGACCAACTTGTAAGCGTAATTTTTGGGTCTTCCAGTCACAAAGTCTGTAATTGTGTTATCTGGTACTTCATCCGTAAGACCTCCTAAGTAGTCTCCTAATTCGGGTTTCCCTCTCCAGGTTGAGATGTATAAACAATAGAATCGGTATCGGCGTATAAGGCTCGCCTGTCCAACTTCTCCCGGAGTCTTCCACAAACTCTTCTTTATACTGGTATCTAAATTCCACCATCTCATCATTGACTGGATAAACACTCATGACGATAATTTGGTCACTGGTAAACATATCGAAATAGTCCACAATGGATCCACCATTCGACGTATCTTTGTACAGCGTAAAGGCTTTCGTTCTTCAACCATAAAAAGCATCTCTGGGTTCCAAAGGATTGATCATCTGGGACTGTTGAAGAAAGTGTCTTAATTCATATTTATCAAACTCGCATTCCCATTTACATATGTAGATATAGCCTTGATCTTCAAAATACGTTTTCTTTTCCATAGTACGTTGATGTAAGTCGCTCATGGCCATACCGTTGACGGGATTTACGGTGGTAGCACTGTAACAGTGTAACCATCCATGCCAGAACTTTCCATTGAACTCTAACACATATTTTCCGTTTTCGTTCTCGTAGTAACCATTCACTTTGTAGGGTCCAATTTGTTTCTCCCCATCATTTTCTGCGTGCTGTATGAGGACTCCTTCTTTTTCCGATAGGTATTTGATCCACTGCATGGCTTTCAATGAATGTTTCTCATAGGGGCGGTATCCGTGTGCAGGAATAATACCGATGTTATCAGGCTGAAGAAATTTCTGTCTAAAGACCAAATTACAGGCAGACGCTATTATGATACATTGTTGGAATGGATCGATTCTCCTCTCTGTTTGTTACTAGATGACATCTCTAGAAACAATTCACGAAATTTCAGACAGGCTCTCCTCAAAATATCCACATCAGATCTACAGTTACTCAATAGTTCGTTTTGAAAATGGAATGGTTGTTGGTAATTGGTCTCGTACCATTGGTAGAAAGTGTCTCTGTCTTTCGGTTTCATTCTATCGGGCTGATAAAATCCCACATCCGGTAGATGATTCATTATGGTGGTTTGAATTGTCTTCGTGTTGAATAAGTGTGGGCAATATCCTTTCTTCAGTTCCGTCAATCCAAACATCTTGAGCAGTTCGGCTAAAGCCACTGGTAAGAAGTTGATAGAATCTATCATTCGAATACGACATCCGGGTATTTCAATGAACATGTTTTTGGTTCCATTGGCTATGATCGTTGGTTTGACTCCGTGCTGGTACAAATATTCTAGAATAGGTAACGAATCATACGCTTTAAAGTTATGTGCAATAACAGTAGCTCCACTATTGACACCGGAAAACAACCATTTACAAAAGTCTTCAGTTTTGTTGGGTCCTGCGAATATTAATTCGGTTTTTCCACACATTTGACACATACTATTTTTATCCATGTTTTCATCCATGCACCGTGAACATACTTTATGTACCACACATAAATCAGGCTTGTGTTCTAATGCTCCACACGTTTATGTTTTACAATGAGTGCACCTACCGTTGTCGTCGGGTGAATATCCTTCATCACACTGAATCTTATCATCTTGAGCGCATTCAAAATCAAAGGAAAATAAAAGTTTGTTTCTTTTATTCATTGTTGTTATTCACGTGTAACATATAAAACTGATGTCCCGATGGATAGTAATCTTTACATATGTTACAATCAATGAGAGGAAGATAACAGGAAATACCTACAATGGCCGAACATTACAGTCACATTCCACAATCAACCAGGGAACTGCACAAGAAAAACAATAAAATGACAAAAGACAAACATAGATAACGATAGGAACTCGGGATAGCCGGACTTCCTACCGGCACTGGCAACAGCCAGCGGTAGGGTTAAACCGGTTTATGGGCACCAAAACCTCCCCTTTCTCCATCCCGCTTCCCTATAGTATAATAAACATACAAATAAAACCCAATACAGGTAGACCACTAACTCTAAGACCACAATCTTGAAAAGGAAAGAATAGACAAAATTAAGAAAGATGGGTCGAGGAGTGCTCGTCGCTAAACTGCCGGCTAGCTCAAGGAGCCTAGCCTGCTGGTAAAACACTGTCGCACTACGGAATAATAATCAAATTCAATTCTTCCCGAAGGGTTTGGTAAAGAATCATCATGGATTTCAGTAGACATCGGCAGTATCAATGAGAGGCCAGAAATGCCTTTAGTAATAAGCTGTTTCCGAGTCGCATTAAACTTAGATACCGAATGTTCATATCTTCTATAAAACTTCTTAAATGTGTTTATCAATCTATGAAATCTGTAAACTTGTTGTAATAGCTTGGATGTGATAGTAAGGTTACGTTCATTAAAGTCGTCAAGAGTAGATCAGACGCGTGCGAATCGTACCAGTTGAGATATATACACCCTGTATGGTGGTGCTGCAGGAACGTCGCCATCGAGAAAAGTGAAATTAGTAATAGTGAAATCAAAATCATCCCTTTTATCATAAATTTTAGTTTTAATTTTTCCAGAATCAACGATGATAGTTAGATCAAGAAATGGGCAGTATTTAGAATCATTGTTTGCTTGATTAAGTTTCAGTTCTTGTGGGTAAATGAGGTCGACATAGTCTAAAACTCGGGATTGTCAATAGTAAGGATATCGTCGATATACCTGCTGTTATCGTTGAAAATTGAAATAAGTTGATCACTGTTATGTATGGTTCCATCATGTAATTTTTTCATAAAGTCCCGTTCGTAACAGAAAAGGAAAAGATCTGCAATGAGAGGTGCACAGTTTGTACATGGGAATTCCAATGACCTGTTGAAAGACGATGTTGCCGAAACGAAAAAAAGATTCAGTGCCTTAATCATGTCATCGCATGTCCAGGAACAATGATTTTTGTAAGTGATGTTAGAGAAGAATCCTTGCTTTTTATTACAACAAATGAATTGTAGACCAAAAAAATTTGAAAGACCATTTAATAAGTTGTTCCAATTTCGATTTAATCAATTTATGTGGAAGGGTTGTATAAAGTGTAGAAAAATCATAACTGTCAATAGACAAAACCGGTCTGTAAAACTTCAACTGAATTTTTTACACTCCAAAAGTAATTTACACCAGAGTTTTGATAAGTTTTTTTCACTGTATTTGATAACTTACTCTTTAATACAGGTAAATGCACTTGTTAAATGGATGGATAAATTAGTGGTAGAACAGTTGCTTGATGCCGAAATAAAACGATGTTTGTAGGGATTTTTGTGAAGCTTAGGAACCCAGTACATAGTAGGCAAGGTGTTATCTTTAGGTGGAACTTGGAGCATATCTGTATCGCTGTAGTGCTGTTTGGTTAATGTTTTTTCGTCAAAATTAGTACGTTCGAAAGTGTCAGACTTTGCCAATTCATTTTGTTGGACATCAATGTAATATTTCTTTCAAATAATTGAAACGTTGTTGGACGCTTTACGACTGGTACAAATACATATTTATTGCTAAGATCTCTTAATTTTAACTTAATTCTGTTAATAGACAGCTTAGGCTGTGACTCTTTATAATTATCTTTATAAAAAATTATTCTGTTGGTGACTTTTGTAATAATTCTATCTTTGAACATATTGAGTGCGTGTTTTTCTGCACTTTCTCGTTTGCACAATTTTAAACAATAATTGTCAACTGCGTCTTTAATAATATCAAAACATTTTTTCCAGTTTATTTTCGAAGGTGGGCGATATTTAGGCCCCTTTCTAAAGAATTTTCTAACTTCTTTATCACCGATGATGTTCAAGTTCCCCGTTAATACATGTCCACATGGGTCATAGCGATATGGTGACGTTGAACAGTCTCAGCTGCTGGGTAGTTCTTCTCGAAATTAGCATCACAGGTTATAGAAGAGTAATTGAAAAAAAATACTTTAAGTAGGCTTTTTGTAAGAAAAAGAAATGACAGGCATGTCCTGGTTGTCAAAATAAACGGGAACAAGTTTTTGAATATCTGGGTCCCGAAAAATGCCTGCGATGTCGATTAAATCCATCCCTTTATTTATATATTTAATTTTCAAAAATTGTTTGGCATGTTCATCGGGTTTGTCAATTCTCGGATAAAGCCGATGATAGCAGAGAGCATCAATAATTTTCGAACATTCATAGATTGGGCTATTTACAGACATGGTATCACATTCTAAAGAGATTTTGTAAAGTTGATTAACAGAAATTGAGCAAAGTTTAGTAAACAAGCCATGTCGCCCATTGTTTTTGAAAACGGTATACAAATCTTTAATATTTACTAGGTTTTTACGTTTGTTTTTTATGTTGTAATTTATTCTTCGGCCATGTGACCTGCGATGGCGTAATTTCGAAGAAGAGATACTCATGATGTCAATGGAAGCACACTGAGAAATGTTTCCTTGACCTATGATGTTGTCGTTTAAACCTAAAGGTGAAGCTGTCTGAAGTTTTTGTATCCAAGACAATTCACATTCTCTTCTAGATCTTATAAATTCTCTCTTGGATTGGTCAGGGGATTTTCAACAATTTCTAGTGGTTGAATTTTAATATACTTTCTGTCATGATTATAAATGGAAAAATGTTGATATATGCACGATCTAAACTTTTTCGGGAAACGAATGCGATACAGGTGCTCCTGGGTACGTCGTTGTAACAACGGCAGTAGACCACCGAAGGAACAAAGGGGTGAAATTCACAAAAATCGAAGTCCAAAGACAGGGCAAAAACGAGAACACAGAAAACAATGACGTTAGACACAAAAACAATGACGCCAGACAGACACAAAGCACAGAACCAGAAACCACAACATTCAGAACAAAGGCACTAACAGTGTGAACTCCAGTGAAACTGAGAGTGACATCAGGTGCTCCGGAAGGGTAAGCATGTCCTGCTATGTTAACAGCACCCGTCACACTGTGGGTGATTCAATCCAGGAAAATGTCAAAGTCGGTAGTCAAATCCGGGAAGACGTGAATCTAGCTGAAAATGTCCACTTTCATTTGGGATACTGACACGTCATATCTTTCAATGATGCTATGGTGACGGCCATAGAATTTCTTGAGGGATGAAATTAACAAAGGTTGAACAAATCCCTGACTAAGCAGCTTTTGGGACAATATTTTTGCTCTGTTCAAAAAATCACTGTACAAACTACAAGCTCGACAGTAACGAATCAACTGTGAAATGTACACTCCATAGGCTGGAGAGGTAGGTATATTGCTGCTAAGAAAGGGAATGTAATGGACGACCAGTTTCACCTACGTACTGAATTCCACAGCCTGGTTTAGTTCAGGTGATCGAACAAACCAGGCTGGCTGTTTGTCAGGAGATGTCAACAGGGAATTTGATGGTAAAGTTCCTGCCATTGACATTTGATTTTACAGTATTCTCCTGGACGAGGCGAGGACAAGTGGCACATTTCCTGGAGTCGCACTTTTGAATTTTAGAAAATCCACGATTGCTCTTGTTAAACACAGAAGCTGTAGTGTATCTGGATGTTTGTATGGATTGACATAATTTCGGTATTTTCAAAGGAGTAAGCCTGAGTACTAGATTAAGTGCCGAAACAGGTAGATAAGTTAAATTAGAATGTGAAGAGGCAATCGTTGATTTGATAGAGCGTTTTCTAAAATTGTATCTATACTGTACCATGGGTGTCAAAAGTATCTATTTTATAAGGCTTAACAAATCATGACACTGCAACTCCAAATGAACGGTCATTGCCAATGCATTCTGTAACTTGTAAAAAAAAGCCCTTAAACACCACAATCACGGGGAATAGTTTTACCAACTCCACACTGCAGTTGTGATTAATGGGAAGAAAAAATTAATGAAAGGAAGATAACGGGAAACACCTACAATGGCCGAACATTACAATTACATGCCACAATCAACCAGGGAACTGCACAAGAAAAACAATAAAATGACAAAAGACAAACATAGATAACGATAGGAACTCGGGATAGTCGGACTTGGTACCGGCACTGGCAACAGCCAGCGGTAGGGTAG
This sequence comes from Modiolus philippinarum, assembly GCA_002080025.1. Classification (NCBI taxonomy): domain Eukaryota; kingdom Metazoa; phylum Mollusca; class Bivalvia; order Mytilida; family Modiolidae; genus Modiolus; species Modiolus philippinarum. The sequence continues at coordinate 111,649 of MJUU01012036.1, read as the reverse complement.
ACATTTCCCCAAGTATGATGTTTATTAAAATGTATATTCACGGTTTGTCCACAGCTCTGGAATTATTTGGTTATTTATTTCATCTATTTTCTTCAATATTATATGCGTATGCAGATTTTTAGGAAAGTAACTTCCACGATCTTACAATATTCTTGAATTCCCATAGAAAAAGAGCAAAATAGGTCTAACTTTGACCTCTCTTGTACCCGTAGGAAGGAGTCACCCGGGTAAATAATTGGTGTTTGAAATTTTATCTTTGATAGACCTATTTACATGAAAAATTTGCATCCTAAAAAGTCAATGGTCCTTATAGAACGTCGTCCTTTTCCTTAATATAATCATATGACGGTTTAATGACCATGTTTAGTCAGGAATATACTTAACAAGATGTTTTATACTAAACAAGATATTAATTTGCTTCAATTTTTTTTTTTTTTTTTTCTATGAACATCAGATATGCAAGCTAAAAAAGGTATGAAAAAAATATCTTTAAAATAAAAAAAGAAATATGCATGAAAGTACAAATTTATGTTTACATACTTATACAAAAAACCTTCAAAACTAAATAGTCCAAAGGAATATATGCTCATAATTAAAGTAAAGGAAAATTAATTAATGATATAATAGCAATTGTAGCCTTTGTAATAGGTCAGGACGTTGTTATATCTACCAAATGATGTATGTCGACATCCAGTTTACATCTCTTAGGTCGATGTAACATCGTATTGACCTTTTCAAAGGCTATAGGCCTTTTAAAAAAAAATCATTTGCTCCGCCCTTCGGTTTCGGCTTTTAAATACAAATAAACAGTTCCGGTTATCAACCCAACAAGACAAGTGTTGTTCATCCTGAACACATAAAACTGTTCATATTTAGACTACAATGTCATTGTTACTATGGTTTACTGTGACATTGCACTAAATTTTGTTATAATTAAAATGTATTCACGGTTTAAGTTGTGTATTGTTAGCCATCCGTACGAGTGATTACCGGAAGCGGAGAGTGTTTGCGACCCCATTTGATGGGAGAGTTCAAATCCAGTAAAAGATAACAACACTTTTTGAAAAGGGCTATAATCGTATAATTTTGCTTGCTTATCAATACGGTGAGTAAATTCTTCATTTTGCAATGTTGACTCAATAAGACCTTGCCTTAATGTCGGTCAATTCAAAAAAGATCGAAGAGAAAACAAAATATAGGGAATAGTGTGGCATACATGTATATGCAACACATTATATTTCACTTTTTTCTTTTGTTTTTTTATTTCATTTATGTTTTAATTGAAATATATGTACATTGTATTTATATGTAGCATTATGAGTGATGCTTGTATTTCGCTTGTTATCAACTCGAGCTAGAATGGCTCTCATTTTTATGTTTTATTTGTGTATTGTTTTATATATTTTATATGTGTATTATGTTATATGTTTTATATTGTATCTGTATATTATGTATAATTATGAGAGATGAGACTTTAATAAAATATTGAATTGAATTGAATAGCTATTTAATTACACAATAATAATTATCGAGCTTCAGCGAGTTAATTATTATTTGTAATTAAATAGTGAGAGTTGATAATAAGCGATATTCAAGCCTAACGAGTTTTGAAACCTATTTCTCTTATGATAAATTTCATTTGTAAAATCTTCTATTGTGTTCTCCCAATTATGTTAAGTTGCGAGAATTTAGTTTGTTGTGTTTGTGAATTCATTCAATATTGAGTATGCACTTTAAACTTATCCTTATAATGAATGTAAAGTCTTACAATAAATTTGCCCGCATATTAAGTAGAAACTATAAACAACGATATGTGTTGTAGATGTAGGGACTATGTTGAATTATAAGCACATGTACACAACAATCAATGGTTATGACAAGTGCAAGGTTCCACGCTGGTGACAAACCTGAGTATCTTTTCGGAAAGCTAGAATGAATTGTAATTACAGTTAATAAAATTAGTTTCTGCTTGTCAGTTGAGTGAATATATTACGAATTATTTGTAATTAAATGTAGGTGTAAATTTCTCCAGCAGACGACATAATGAGATGAACACGGAATTAAAAATAAAAACAAAACAATTTCCATGACGTAGTTTGACCAGATTAGTGACCTCTTGAACAACCAATGGAAAAACGGTTGAAAAGTTACCTAATCAAAGGAAAAACCAATGAAATGATAGCATAAAAGTTTTCACTAACTGATACGAAAATTTTCTAATATCGTGTAAGGAGTAGATATTCCTGCAACAGCATAAGGGGGACAACGATTTGATTGGGGGGGGGGGGGNTTTTTATATTCAATAACATAATCGTATCGTACCAATAAATCTAAGGTCAGATTATTTATTTTCTTGGATGTGCAGGCCAGTTTATTTATTTCCAACTTTTTCAGGAACAGAATATTTATTTGCAAAATCGGCCAGGCCCCCCACCCCTCAGAATCAAATGGTCGTCCCCTAAGAGAATAAAGCTTTGCTTTGATTTTCAGAATAGTATAATAATCGTACTGCACGCCATTCTTAATTCTAAAAATAAATGTTTTGTCCTTAGCTGATTTTGGCTTCACATTCAGATCAATTTGGTTATTTATTGTCTGTCAGTTTTAAACATCTTTGAGTTTATGGTCTTCCAAACGTTTAGATTTTATCTGCACTGAAGAGACATAAGTTGTCGAAATGCGCATATGCAGAAAGTAAATTCACAGTTATTTGAATTTATATTTTGATTCGTCATACAAGTAGCGAGATTTAAAATTTTATTTCTATCGCATCAGTCTTGATTTAAAATAATATTTTTGAATCATATCCAGTAAACAAACTTAAGTTAAATGGGAATATCTGTTGTTAACTGGGAAACATGTATCCCTAGCGGTCCATAAGAAACTTCTTCAGTGTTGACTTCAGGTTAGGGGTTACATACTTATGCTTAAGAATCCTACCGGTATTTTTAAACAACAGAGCTCATGCAAGGAAGTCACTGAAGCCTTGACCACCTGTCAAGTATTACAGACTAATGCCAAAAGTGCATTTCACGTAAAAACGGTCCAAGTTTAAAAAAAAAACATTCTCTACAAGCCAAATCTAAACTGATTTTTATGAAATTTCCACTGCTAAATGGAGTATTCCAACAATTTTGAATAATTCAATCACTTGTGACGATTTAAACACAAACCATGCAAAAATATCAAAGTCAAAAGTTATTATATATCTTTTATAAATTGTGACGTCAGAAATTTCAGTTTGTTATTAAATTGTGACAGCAAGAAGACACATCAACTTGAAATTATTTCAAAATTTTGACTTAAACCGCATATCACACTCTTTCTAATAGTGAAAATTTCATGAAAATTGGATGAGAAATGAGTTCTACAGAATATTTTAAACAGGGACTGATGAAATTCACAGAGAAACTTGAAACGTTGACTCACTTTTTTCACTAGGCTGTACTTTGAAGAAGCCTCTCTAACACTAACGGGAATATCACAGTCAACATCGCCCATAGATAAAAGTTTCTGCTTGCATTTGGTGAAAATTTTAAGCTGAAAATTTTAAGTGTCATGGGATTTTCCATACTTTTGTAGCAATTGTTGAATTGTACGACTCATCTAAGCTGCAGTATGTAGTCAACTACATATTCCAAAGGCGATATCATGCATTTACCACAAAGTTGCAGTCAAAATTGTACATCTGTGAACCGGGAAATTTTTGCGGATTTCAAAATTCACTTCTGGTTCTTGAATTCTCAAAGGTCGGAACACAATATTAACGATAAAGGGATATGGAGTAAATGCAAATGAGACAAAATCTCTACAAATACATAGTAAAACCAAGCAAATAAATGTACAGATAAACCTTGTAATTTACATCTGGGTTATAAATCTTTCAATTCCATCCAATTTCAAAATATCAAATTTCCCACAGAAAAAGAAACAGTTATGGGAATCAAATCTGAATTAAAAATTGAAAGTAAAATTAGCTATCATCCTAATTTTTGCATCAATATTGTATCAATATTCGCTTCCACTACAACAATAACTCTTGAAAATAAAAACTTCATTTTTTTTGGTCATTAATTTGGTCATGCAATAAGAATATTTTTCTTGAACAAAAATCGGGCATTAGACCTAAGCCGAACTCATTTTAGGTTTTAGGTCTAATCACTTGGCATTAACCTAATGCCTAGGTTTAAGCTTGATGCCTAATTTCACCTACTGCTGCTAACATATATCGCCTGAAAATTAGCCCATCGTTGCTAGATCTGCAAATTTATGTCTGGAAAGTTATGGTAGTTCCCCCTGTGATATTCGAACCGTCGCTATTGTGACATCTTTTGCAAAGCTGTCTGCAATTCGTCCAGAACTCAAAACCACTCGGGTAACGTTTCGTTTATGATCAGGGTAAACAGAGGGCAAAAAGTAAAATACATTTAACGCCGGTGGAAATTGTTAATGTTAGATTTACAAGGAAACTTAAAATATGGCTAACTTTCCTGTCTCGTATAAACAATATTCTAGTATGTGAATTAGATTCTTATTATTTCGACAGCTAACGTCTCCTGCAGTAAATGCAAAATTATTTGGAAAATAAAAATACAAGCGGGATAGGAAAAATATATTATAATCGTCCAAGAATCCTGGCAAACCTGAATGGCTTACAGAAATCTCGGGATTAGCATATATTGTGCTTATATCGCCATCAAAAATCAATTTGCTTTATGCATTATCTAAGTCCACATCCACCGTTTTCTTCAAGACACGGACGATTGCGCTGTTTTAACTTTGATTGTCAATCTAACATTAGCATACAAATACTGCTGAGTTAAAATTTATACGTCAATCGTATCTCACTACTGGCCCCCTTTTTGTCCTTAGATACGATAAAGTAACCATCAGTCACTAGGTTCCTGTGAGGGAAACGCAACGGAATGAGGGTTACGTTTTCGTATCTACTTTGTCCTTCAACATTTACAAATAAATAACAGATTTTTAAGGGCTCGTATAAGTACATAATTAAAGGGCTATTATAAGTACATAATTTAATGGCTCGTATAAGTGTATAACATGCTAATCCAAAGCTTTCAGTGAGCCGTTGAGATTTGTCGGGGGTTTAGGATCACTTGCCTCTCGTCCGTTTATGGTTTATAAAACTGATGATGTTTTTGCAAAAAGGATGTATTGTCAGCAGCTTAATATGAAGCTATACAAATTATAACGTGTTGTTTTCCCGTGTTGTGTTTATTGTAAAATTTGTGATCTGTCAGTGGATGTTCTTTTGAACTTAGTTTTACCATGCGTTTCATTCACAGCAAGAATGTTTTTTCTTCAAGTTCTCGTTCATTTGACGCCTTTTGAAGAATTTCTTGATACTTCAAAAAAATTAGTGTGCAAAATTAATTTAAAATTCTGTTTCTTCCTTTTTATGTTGTTTATGTATGAATCCTCACTCTCGATGAAACATTTTGTAAATTGAAAATTTATCTCTCCAATCTTTTGTTGCTCTGTATGAGTTTGATAGTTGTTGGATACGATCAGAAGTTACAAACCGTTACTAACTTAATAATCAAGACTTGTTTCAGTGCTTCTGCATAATTCAAGAAGGAATGATAAGTTCACGTCAGGTTTTGCTCTCTATGTTTGTTTGCTTCAACTGTTTGTTTCTATTAACTTCAGATATGCAGGCAATAAATTTGTTTGCTATATCGAGGTTACTTCCAACTAACTTTTGGCTTTATTTTGTATTCTGGTCACAGACAGCGCGACCTTGCTGTGAGTTGCATTTTCAGGGATTGTAACTAGGAAATCTTTTGCATTTCTTGACCTTTTTTCAGTATTTCTTGTACTATTATTAGCAAGATACATTAGTACGTATTGAAGTGTTATGAATAAATCGAGCAAGAATTATAGGACAAATTCAAACAATACAACATCTTGATAGCATCCTCACAATATGTTATAAAATACAATATAAGTACATGAGACAGTAACCTTCAACAACAACCAAAAAAAAACAGCATGATGCATGATTATACATTGATTATCAGTAGCATAATGCTCGTGAATAAATATGCGGATGTTACCACTTAAAGCTTTTTATTGTAAGCCTTCTTAAATATAAATTTGATAAATATGGATACCATCTAATTTTCATTCCTGAGCCTCACATTTTCTTCTTCGTCTTGTATTTTTTGTTCCATTATATTCTCATGTAGACGGTGTTTCTTAATAAACCCTAGTAAAGTATACAGAATCATAGATATACTTAAACATGATATACATATAACTAATTTTGTAAAAATAGTCAGATAACTGGCTGAAGCAAAATATATCACGGCCATCAAACTTCTCCAGAAATGTAAATTGGCAAACACTGGTTCTTTTTTATCCACAAATAACAGTGGTGCAACACCTGCAATAATGCAAAGATAATATTACATAGGAAGATATATGATTTTTATCATTTCCTTCAGACAGATTCAACTCAGCCCCCGCATGTTTAAATTTGAATACACTACAGCAGGAGTTGTTGTTGTGACCCTTATCTGATGTTTCTTTAGTATTGATGGTTATTTAATTGTCTTGCAAACATTGAGTATATTTGTTTGTAATCTGCAATTTCCTTGTCGATGGCAGATGCACTCAATATGGAGTAACCTAGGTTAGTTCCCGCCGCAATATTCAGTATGCCTTCGTCATATACAAATCACATAAGCGGACTGGGAACCAGACTAGGAGTAACCTTATTCACCATACATATAATGGGTTCTGAAATTCCTGAGATGTTTCCTTGTAGATTTAATATAAAAGATATAAATAAATTCATCCTGATTTCATAGTATTTCTAGCAATTTGATTGGCCGATACTGTTCTAATAGATTTCCGTATTGAGTCAATTCGAATTACCTCCCCTTACCCCATTGACCTAATAAAAAAAATTGTTCATTTTTTGTAACGTCCCTTTGAATTTTAGATGGCGACTGCAATGTTGACCTGTCACTTGTAAACTTTGTAAGGAAAATTTACATTGAAAATGTGTACCATAGTATTTACTGTCGTTCTCCTAAACAGTGGAGAATTATACATATTTGAAGTTCCAGGCGTTTCGCTTCCCTACGCTGAGTTGATTTCACCCAAATTTCACGGAGATTCTTGATGATGATTGCCTTTTATTTTTAAATGTGTAATGATTGAACATGATTCCTTGGTTTGTACATTCTGCCAATGATAAACTAGAGGTACTGCTGAACGCAGAAGGGCCCGCAAAATGCAGTCACTCCCTTTGTACCAAATTATCAACATTTGTTTATGAAAATATTTTAAAATAAAAAGTTAAAAAGTATCGGCAAACAGGAAGTAGTGGCATTGCAAACCTGATTGATTGATTGATTAGTTAGAGTTTAACGTCCAATGAGCAATATTTCAGCTATATCAGGACGAGAACAAGTTAATCAATTCAAAAAATTGAAAGCAAAAGAAGAAAGAATCAAAGGTGGAAGGGACAACCGGGACAACGACTTTTGAAAGCCACTGGAAAAGGGGCACGGCAAACCTGAAATAGCGATACACGATACAACTCATCAACATGAAGCTTTACACCAAATATCAAATCATTCCCACTTGTATAGGCCAAGAAAACTTTGACAAAAATTTTCATCCATAGAGTGGTACAATAAAAAGTTAAAGTATCAGCAAACAGGAAATAGTGGCACGGCGAACCTGAAAATAGCTTACACGGTACAACTCATCATCATTAAGGTTCAGACCAAATATGAAATCCTTCCCGCATGTAGAAGCCCAGAAAAAAATTGACGAAAAATTTTCATCCATAGAGTGGTATAATAAAAAGTTAAAGTATCAGCAAACAGGAAGTAGTGGCACGGCAAACCTGAAAATTGCTTACACGGTACAACTCATCATCATAAAGCTTCAGACCAAATATGAAATCATTCCCACTTGTATAAGCCCAGAAGACTTCGACCAAAAAAATTGTTGACGGACAGACGGACGGACAGACGGACGGACAAAGTGAAAACTATAGGGCACCCGCATCTGTCATGGCCAATCCACCCAGGGACATGGAATTTTGAGAATTGTTTCATTATTTCTCTTTTTGTGTGTTGCTGTAATTTTAAATACGCATATGCCTCAAAGTGAAATAGTTGAACATGAATTGTCGTCTAAATAAAGAACATAACTGCTCCAGTTGGCTTTGCTGTTGACTGACCATAAATAAGACTGTAAGATCATAATAAATCACACGAGCTTATTTTAGTGTAACTGGTTTGATTTCTTAACAGTATCAGTTAGTTAGCTTCAAAGACCCTTCCACAGTGTATTGTCAATGTNTTGATTGATTGATTGATTGAATATTGTTTAACGTCTACTCAGCAATATTTCAGCTATATCAAGACGAGAACAAGTTTGTTAATAAATAATCACTTTGGGGTATGGAAAGGGCCATGGGACGGGAAATTCTGACTGCCACTGGAAAAGTAGGGTGAAATCGTCAAGGGCGGGGAATTTAGCCTTGTAGCCGATCACCTACGGACCACCCCAAAAAGAGCTTGCTACAAGGGTTCTTTAACGTGCAGGAAGCGTGGCATTTCTTCCAACACGTTGACCTGAGTTTACATCCCATCCGAAAGATGGGTTGTGTAATTATTAATCCCGCACAACCACGGAATGGGTCCTATTTCTATATCCCGGGACCCTCGGGGTCAGCCTCCGTTTAGGAGGGGTCACACCCCGCAAGCCGGAGATACTAGGTCCTATTTCTATATCCCGGGGTTCCCTCGGGGTCCTCTGTTAGGAAGACTCATACTCTTAGCTCAGAGGATGCTGCGGGCCTATTCATAAGCCGGGACCGCGCACGGCGGCGCTGGATATATGAGAAGGAACAATATTATTTGTGGTTTTCGTCATTAAATTTTATAGCCTTTTCATATGTAACAATGTATAGTTTGGAATACTTTGGGGGAAAAAAACAAGTTAAGATGTAATTTCAGAATCAAGATCAATCACATGATACATGTATTCTTCTAGTACAAAATGGTATTGTCCTAATACAGAATTTATTAGGAATCACAAAAAAAACAAACAGGGTGTGGATTGTCTTTCTTTGGGAAATCAGAATTGATTGTCTTTCTTTGGGAAATCAGGATAAATTCGTTATACAGTGCTGAATTGTCCTAATACGGCATTTATCGGATCAATAAAATTCATATCGGGTTCGGCTTCGTCTCACCCGATATGAATTTTATTGACCCGATAGATTTCAGTATTAGGACAATTCCACACTGTAATAATATTCGGCAAGCCTCACGTTTAAAAAAAATGAAAATCTCTAGTGTAGAAATGCCGTTTCTCACTCGATGGGGTTGTGGATTCTATATATTTCCAACGTTTCGGCAAACCGGCCTTTCTCAAGGAATTTAATTGGATTGTACAGATGTTATGGAAACTAACGTCATAAAAAGAATTGTATACAGCACAAGATTGTTACCTTAACGTCTATGACAAAAATAGAATAGGTTAGAAATTCGCTGTCATTTTTTTAGCACAAGGAAGTAAAATTAAGAAATAATTAACAGTAGCCATATATATATATTATTTTACCCCAGCCTGGCACATTATGGCGAATATTTAACCCCGAGCGACTAGCGAGGGGTAAAATATTATCATTAAG
>MJUU01012036.1:88217-101953 GCA_002080025.1 Modiolus philippinarum | reverse complement strand
TTTACCAACTCCACACTGCAATAAAAGACAAACTCCTGTATTAATTATATTATGAAAGGATATGGAGTAAATGAACACGAGACCATAACACATATGTTAACTCCAACTGCAATAATTTTAATGAGCTGTATGGCCATTTCGGAAATTTATTCCTCATCAGCATCACTAGAACCCAAACAAAGGAAATCCATAATTTCAAAAATGTTTAAAATGCATAAAACCAAACGAAATCCGAATAATCACTTATATCAAATATATATTTTGTGACAAAACTACGATGATGGGAGTTAATCCTTCGAATTAGTTCAATTCTAATAGGACTCTTACAAGGTTCTGATTGGGAGAATTCCTCCTAGTTCACACGGATGAAACGCCATTTTACACCGTTATTTGGTTTGTGACGTTGCGAAAAGGACCGTTATTTGCTTATGATGTTACTCATATGTAAATAGTATTTTTACCACGGGTTTGGACACAAAGCGATTGAAGGCCGTCATATTAGAATTACTTTTATCAGCGTATTTGAAATTGAGTCCGTATGGTTCTAAAGTGTTTAACTGTTTTTAATCCAAAACGAATCTTTTACTTCTCGTAAAGTTTTGGAACCATTTACCTTCTCAATCCCTGTTACGCGTAGATTTTCTATACTATGGTCCTGGGTAAAATGTTTAGCGACGGGATCATTAGTTTTTTTCGTTCTTATTTTAGAAAAAATTAACAGCTGTCTTTGATATAACATATCGCCTGTTTGCCCAAGATAAATAGAGATTAATACATGGCTTTTTCCATATCAGCACGGTTATCATCCCGTGACCCCATATCAGCCCGATTAGCCATATCACCGGTCTGATATGGATATTTCAGAACGAGGCGGTCTGATATGGCCATATCAGACTGGGTATATGATATGGACTGTTTATTCCGGCTATATTACATATGCATTTGGGGGGGGGTTGTTTGTTTGGTTTTTTTTCTTGTTTTTTGGGGGTTTTTTTGTGTGTTTTTTTTTGTTTTTTGTTTTTCTTGTTTTTTGTTTTGTTTTGTATTGTTTTTTATGCCCCGCGACGATAAGTCGGGGCATATTGTTTTACCCCTGTCCGTCCGTCCGTCCGTCCGAGGGGGGTACATGGTTTGTCCGCACAACTCCTCCTACAGTTTTTATGCTAGAAAGTTTTTTTTTATTTTGCAGATCATTTGTACATATATTGAAGATGTGCATGTGATAAGGATTTTGATTTTGGTGCATTTTTGTCAAAAATATACATTATTGAACTTAGTAATTTTTTCTGATTTTTCATAGAGATCATTTGTACCTATATTGAAGATATGCATTTTGTAAGGAATTTCATTTTGGTTAATTTTTGCAAAAATATACATGGTTGAACTTAGTCATTTTTTAGTGAAATATTTGATAGAGGGTACATAGTTTGTCCGCGCAACTCCTCCTACAGTTTTCATGCTAGGAAGTTTTTATTTCGCAGATATTTTGTACCTTTATTGAAAATGTGCATGTGGTTAGGATTTTGATTTTGGTTAATTTTTGTCAAAGTTATACATTGTTGAACTTATTCATTTTTTGGTGATTTAGTAATAGAGGGTACATAGTTTGTCGACCCAACTCCTCCTATAGTTTTATGCTAGGAAGTTTTTATTTTGCAGATAATTTGTGCTTATACTGAGAATAAGTATGTGGGAAGGATTTTGATTTTGATGCATTTTTGGAAAAAATACACATTGTTGAACTTAGTCATTTATTGGGAGAATTATTAAAAGAGGGTACACAGATTGTCCGCAACTCCTCCTAGAGTTTTGATGCTAGGAAGCTTTTATTTTGCAGTTCATTTGTACCTATATTGAAGAAGTGCATGTGGTATGTATTTTGATTTCGGTTCATTTTTTTTTCTCAAAAATATGCATTGTTCAACTTTAAATTTATTGGTGATTGAGTAATAGAGGGTACAGAGTTATCTGTGCAACTTGTAATAACATGTGTTTAGCGGAGGCATCATATGTGTCTTACAGACACAACTATTACTAAAAAATCCCAATTTGATTCAACCTTGCGCGAGGGCATGTCATCCTAGTTTTTTTTTGTTTAGTTATTTATTTATTTATGGGTTAGTGTATTTGATTTTTTTTCTACTTTTATGTTTTGTTTTGTTTTGGTTTTTTGGTCCTTGTTTTTTTTATTTTATTCTTTTGATTTGTTTTGTTTTGCTTTGTTTTGTTTTTTGCTTTGTATTGTTTTGGTTTTGTGTTTTTTTTTCTCTAAATTAATTTTCTAGATGGTTTCTTTTGCATAGATGGTGTTTTATCAGTCGTTAATCTTACCGAATATTTCTAGTCTCCATATACTATCCGTTACACCCCATCCAACAGCAGATAAAAATACAAGATAAAGCTCATCTACAGAAGGGTTCCAAAACAGCCACACGATCATCTCTAACAAATTGGTCAAGGTTGCTATAGCAACTAAGATTTGTCGTCTGATGTATTTGGCAACAACAGATACAATTTGAAGAGAGACTGTATTTGTTACAGAGTAACTTGCCATTACAAAACCGACCATGCCAACTCCAAAAGGACAGGTAACGTAAGCCTGAAATATACAACCAAACATACGGTTTATGACGTAAAAAAAGTTCAATATCCGCCATGTTTTTAAAGACATATCCTACTATTCAAACTTCAATATGATATCTTCTTGATATTCCTCTTGTACAGTATTAATGATGTAAGCTTTAAATTATGCAAAAAATATTGGGGGGTCACCGATTTAGTTTTAGAGCTATGACGTCATCTTTAATTACCTGTTTTGAAGGTATTGATTATATTCTATATTGCCTATATTTTCACTATATTGTAGGTTTCGAATGAGCTAAACTTATTTGAAATGCTTCAAGGTGTGCAGAAAAACAATAATTTACAACAAAATGAAAAATATGCAAGTTTTGGTATAAACGTCACAATTTTGAAGTTCCCGCAATTTTTGTCAAGTACTCACAATACGACAAAATCGCTGATCGCAAAAAATTGAAATATGATAATTTGATAATATTTTCACAGAAGATAGGGTCTAACCTCATCAACGGATTAAGCAGATAAAATAATATGGTCACCTAATCGGGAAAAAAGATATTTGTAAAAAACATGTAAAGACCGAAAATGGCGGGAATACAATGGCGGGTTTTTCTGCATACCGATAGCATTTTTTTTTTAATTTGAATCGCAGTATATAATTACAATTTACATTATATTTTTGTAGGAATATGTAATAAAATGTAGCCAAGTAATTATTTTTTTTCCCTTTTATTACTAGATACATGCACAAACTGGCAAAAATGTGCGTTTACGGGACATAAAAAGTATAAAAGCCAAAAGGGTAAAATAAAACCAATGGCAATATTTACCTTTTACTAAACATGTTGGAAGTCTTTCGTTGTTTTGCAAAATGAATTTTATTTTGTTTCCTTTGCTTATTTTCTGCTTGCGTTGTGAATGCGGAAACAATCAAAAGGTTTAATACCTAAAAGGGCATTTACTCTTAATTCGTTTGACTTTATTTTTTACACAAGTTTGAAGATTAGTTGAAAATGTTTTCTTTGAAATTGACATTGTCTTTAAATAATGATAAAATTATATATATAATTGGCAAAGGTATGCACAGTGAATAATTTGAATGTTTCCTTTTATTCTTTACCGTTAGAACATAAATCGAACCTTTATACGTCGGTCCAACTAACCGAACAAATCACGACGTCATAAATGAAAAGCTCGAATTCCCGGGAAGTTCGTGACGTCATAACGGAAGTACAAAACAGAATGGTTTGTTTTATAATCTTGTATGGTGGTGTCAGTGGTTAATTTTATGTGAAGTTCGTGTCGATTTTTTTTTGTTTGTTTTGTTTTGTTTTGTTTTTTTTTTGTGCCAGTGACCTCTCTATATTGATAAGTTTAAGCTTAAGCCTTTTGTCGTTCTGGATAATGCACTGATTTTTTTCTTCAAATATGATATTTACCCTAGTGAAATCTGCAAACAAAACCATACGTTGAACGAATACTGCTACTGGCATTGGTAGAAATAGTAACAATTTGATATTGGATAAAGCTGAAAACATCGAATATATGGATTTCTTTACACTTTTCTTCTTTATCCAATCACTAACCGGTAAGGCTGGCAATAAAATAATCGTTATGACTATACCAATAACATCGAAGGCGACATATACACTAAATAGTTGATTTAACACCTCTGGTGAGGGCTTTATTACAACAGATTCTGGGAAAGAGGAGTTCGGTAGACTTAAATCCATACTACCTTTTAATGTATAGGCACCACAGTCTTTTTGTGTTGAGTTTTCGTTCCTTATCCTTATCTCATTGCGGAAAATTACGGACGACACTAGACTTCCGGAGGCGAAAGCTATTCCAAGAATAGAAAAGAAAATTCCATTGTGTTTGTTCAGTATATGTATAATGTTCTGGTTACGTTTTTCTGCTATCCTCGAAGCACTGGCTGTAATGTACATATTTAGAGCCGTCCAAAATGGACCATATGTCATTCCTAACAACAGAGAGGAAGGAATCAAGGTATAGAATCGGGGATAAAAATTACTTAAGGTATATATTCCTTGACAACAAAATGCAGAAAGCACTGTTAATTTACCCCCTAACACCTTGATGAAAGTCGGGGAAAGTAATGATGACACGACGGTTGTACTGTACAAACAAGATAAAGATTTTACTCCCAGACCAGCTTCCATATTTATGCTGTTTTGTAATGATTGAATCGACATAAATGCTGAGAAAACGAAGAAAAACGCTACAGATAATACAACCGTACTCTGCAATGGACATTCAATTTTATCTGCACGGCTTCGGCATACGCAAAACACCTTCATCGTCACACAAAGAGTGGTGATTCTTGTTTATTATAATATAATCCTCAACTTAATAACACAGTATTCCATAATTAAATAATGATCGAGGTCACTGCACTGAATAGGTGAATATTTCAGCATTGTTTTAAAAAAAAATTCTCCTTTATGCGTCAAAATATCCCAGCCAAGGACTGACTATGTCAAGGTGATAATATTTTTCATGGATCGACGAAATTATTCAATGCACATATATGTGTACGGAAGCCCATAAAAAATCGATGCAAGCACTTTAAATGTTTGTTTTTATCACCCTGAACTATTTGTAATATGAATCATGTATATTTTATACGGAAGACAAGTATGGAACAGTGGACTCTATATGGAACAGAGAACTCTATATGGAACAGAGGACTCTATATGAAACAGAGGACGCTATGGACCTTGCATATCTAAGGTTCCACTAATCGAAATTTGAGATACTAGTACATTTGACTAATTTTTTCGAGTCACTGGAAATAAAGTGCAGTTGTACCTATAACTTTCTTTTAAACGTACCAAAAAATCATTAAATCTTCAACACATAAAAGAATAGAATTTCACAAAGATTACGCTTTATTTAAATTTAAAATAGGAGCAAACAATAAACCAAAATAATATCGGACTGCAATCACTGTTCACTAGCATACTTTTTTCGTGACTTTACTGCGGTAAAATACCTTGACATTTGCACTTTTGTATCACGGATCATTCAGTTTTACAATACAATTTTTAATACATATATATGTATTCACATTGTATAAAAGTAATGAGATCTTTGGAAGTTCCACTTGGATTTTCTGTGATAACGTTTACATGTAATATTAAGAGCTTCGATTCTACGAAGTTGTCTGGTATAGTTGCTAACATGTCAAATCCCTTTTCTGATTTACTGTTATCCTGTCAAAAGATGCGTTTTATATTGCCTGCCTCTGAATCCTATGAAAGCTTATTTGGGTCACATAATGTGGTGCCACATAAAAAAAAACAACACAAATCCTGGCAACGAAATACGATATGGGGGACAGAACCGAACTCTTGCCACGAACTGTTTCAGTTAATTTCTCGTGGCCACGAATTGTTAAAATCGTTGAAACGATTTGTTAATTTGTGGCCACGATTTGTCATATTGTGGGTACGATTTGTTTCTCGTGGCCATGATTAGTTAATTCGTTGGAAAGATTTGATAATTCGTGGCCACCATTTGATTATTCGTGGGAACGATTTGTTAATTCGTGGCCACGATTTGAACGATTTGTTTTTCGTGGCCACGATTTTTCAAATCGTTGGTATTATTTTTTTTTGTTGTGGCCACGAATTGTTAAATCGTTGGAACGATTTGTTTATTCGTGGCCAAAGTTTGTCAAATGGTGGGTGCGATTGAGTTTCTGTGACCACGATTTGTCAAATCGTAGAAACGATTTGTTTATTAGTATTCGTGGCCACGATTTGTTAATTTGTGGGAATGATTTGTTTCTCGTAGCCACGAATTGTTAAATCGTGGGAACGATTTGTTTCTTCGTGGCCACAGTTTGTAAAATCGTGGAAACTATTTGTTTCTCGTGGCCATGATTTGTCAAAACGTGGGAATGATTTGTTTATTCGTGGCCACGATTTTTCAATTCGCGGGAACGATTTGTGTATCTCGTAGCCGCGATTTGATCATTTGATCATTCGTGACCACGATTTGATAATTCGTTGGAACTATTTGTACCTCGTGGCCACCATTTGATAATTCGTGGGAACGATTTGTTTCTCGTGGCCACGATTTGTAATGATTTTTTTTTATATGGCACCACATAATGTGACCCAAATAAGCTTTCATAGAATCCACAATCAACCACGCATGTATAGATTTATTCTTTTATTAAAGCTACTCCAACTTCGTTCGGATGAAAATAAGCTTTTGGTATTGTAGTTTGTTTAAGGGACCGACCATTTAACCTAAAAAGGGGGGGGGTATGGAGTTTTTTCTGGACAGAACATTTTTTTTCAGGGGTATCAACAAAATATTTTTTCTCAAAATTAACATTATTTCTTCGGGCAGAAAGCCTCCTTCAGAATTTTTTTTCATCATTTTGGCAGCCAAAATATTTTTTCACATAATAACAGCTCCAAAATATTTTTTAGAAAAAAAAACCCATAGCCACCACCCCCCTTTCCCCTTTCAAGTTATGTGGTCGGTCCCTAATTTGTGTGACTGTTACAGACAAGAGTTAATAATGTATCAATCATTACCATCTCATACATGTAAAAAGATTCCCACCGTGTAAGAGATGTAGACTCTGTATATAGTGTTACATGTAGTGTACTTATTTCATATGGAAATACTATCATACTATCATAAATTTAGAATTTTTTTAATATCATTTAGGCCATATCAAGTTTATTTGTAGATTCTCATCCACCTGTCACAAAAATTCAGGTGGGGTTCATTTCTTTTATTTTGTACTAAAATTGATGGGAATTGGAAAAAAATGGAAAAAAATCCAATAAAAATTTTTCTGGTCCAAAAAAAATATTGGGGCGGTCGGGGATGAGATTCTTAAAATTAATTTGATAGGGCCTTATCATTGTTTTTGTAATTTCCAAATGCCATACTGACCACCTGTTTATAATGCCAATATCTCACTTTTTATGAGGCCAAGTTTTCTTACAATTGACTTGATGAGCACCCTGTGTTTGTCTTTATGTTGTTATTGTCCACTAGCTTACTGTTTGGCAACGCTCAAATCTGTGCTAGGGTCGTCTAGCATGAGCACAGAGGTATGAGCACAGCTCATTGTTAAAGACCATACAGTGACTTCAATATTAGGAACACAATTAAACGCGTTCTTCCATTTGGTTCTTTCACGTATTTGAAGAAATTTTGTCGCATGTGCATTTACTTCATACATGTATCTTTTCATTATGTCAAAGCATATATTCAAATTATAGAAAGTCTAAACAAATACGGTATTCTTTGTTACAACTCGGAAAAAATCACACAATAGGGAACCGATTAAAATAGAAGAAAGAAGGGAGACGGGGTTAACCGATTAAAAGTACATTTCCACTTTAATATTTAATTAATAATATCTGGATGTACGTTGTTACTAAGAATATTGCAAATAACTATATCATCTTATCCTACAATTAATTGTCTCCAAATTAAAGTTAATTTAAATTCTGTGTTTTATATTTTTTTCGACAACTTTTGACCCATTACATGATCTTAATTACATACTTAGTTTTGATAAAATTCTCTATAGTATTACCAATTTTGATTCTATCTACAATTGTGAGATATAAATAACACGTAATATTTAAACTTAAATCAATAACTTGTATTTTAGGGCATTTTAATTTCTCTGGCATACATAATTAAATGTTCATTTAATATTTTTCATTTGAATGTTAGATATTCGGACTGTGTCACATTAAGATAAACCATGACAAATTTAGTATGTAGGAAGATTATAGACAATTTGTGTCAAACAATAATATGTGCTGAACCATGAATTTGACGCAGAAATTTGATATCTACCTTTTACTTAAACAGAATAATTTCTTTTGAGCTCACCTGGCTACAACCAGGGTGAGCTTTTGCCATCAATTGGCGTCCGTCGTCCGTCTACCGTAAACTTTTCATTCAAAGGTCTTCCTCTCTGAAACAACTGGACCAAACGGAGCTAAACTTGATCACAATTATTCTTGGGTGGTCACTGTTAAGCATTGGGTCTGGCAAGTCCGTACCTTATCCAAGATGACCACTAGCCGCGAACATAGTTTAACATTGGACCCTATATGAAAACACATTCAAAGATCTTTTCAGTAACTTCTAGTCGTCTTAGAATCAAACTTAGTTACAATGGTTCTAAGATATTGCAACGGTCCAAAGAGTAGCAAAATTTTCATTTCTTGTAATTTTACGCCCAAAGCAAACTGTCAACAGATTGTCTGCGGTGAACGAAACAAGTCCACAGGTCCGATAGTCCGAAGGTCCGAAAGTCCAGAGGTCCGCTAGTCGGAAGGTCCGATAGTCCAAAAATGACCCTATGTAAACCAAAATGAGAAAAGGTGTAGACATTTGGCTAAAGACAATCGCAGCTTAT
The DNA here is from genome assembly GCA_002080025.1 of Modiolus philippinarum. Lineage (NCBI taxonomy): Eukaryota > Metazoa > Mollusca > Bivalvia > Mytilida > Modiolidae > Modiolus > Modiolus philippinarum. Next base: position 92,943 of record MJUU01012036.1, on the reverse strand, counting down.
GCTGTAAAAGGGTGAAATAGTGATTGCAACAAAAAGATAGGAGGTGATGTTACTAAAATACAGGGCGCGCGTTTAAATACGTTTTTGTGTGCTAATTGGGTGAGGGCAATGAAGAATTACTGCCCCTGTAAAACTAGGGCAAACATTAATTTGTCACTTCATTCTTACATAAAATTGAATCACTGCATATGATAAATATGTGATAAAAATACGAAAAACGGCAACAAAAAGCAAAAACAAAACCAAAACAAACCAAAAAGGAAACATTTTCAAACTCAAAATTTCGACGTTTGAGAACTCGAAATTTCTACTTTTTAACCTCGAAATGTCTGCTTTTTAAAACAAAAGTTTTTGACTGTTTTGAACTCGAATTTCGAAATATTGAGTTTTTAAGACGTTTGGAAAGTCGAAATTTACCAAATCTCAAAAGTTTAGTCCAAATTTTGAGTTTATAACTGTCAAAATACTTTTTAAAAGACAAAATTTTGAGTTTTTAAAAGTCGAAATTCTGATAATTAAGGAGCAGAAATTTGAATTTGAAAATGTTTAAATTTTGTGCTTAGAAAAGTAAAAATTTTGTGTTGAAAATTGAATATTGAGTTTGTAAAAAGTCGAACACTGAGTTTGAAAAAAGTCGAAATTTTAAGTTAAAGTTAAGATTTCCAAACTTTCAAAAGTCGAAAATTTAGAATTTTACAAAGATTGCTCATTCCGTTCCAATCCATTAAATGATGACTGTCAACCAGCAGCATAGTTTAAAATTTGACCCTTCGGGAAAACAAATATTTTTGGCAATCTCCCCTAAAGCTTTCAAGGAATCGTGTGTGGAAGGGCTTTTATAAAAAAAATCATTTCGTACTGACAAATATGGCCACCTCCGTTTGCGTTCATCTTGGTTATGGTGTTGATATCTGCGACGGACAAATTATGAAAGGGACCATCCGAGGACTGTTGTGACCAATTTGTTCGAGAAAAAGGTGTTTTAATGAAAATTTTTGTGACATTTACTAGAGAAGGATGAACAGACATCGCACACCACTATGCTTAAAGACTGCTAATTTTTGCCAGTGTTGACGCTTGACCTTCGGACTACCAGTCCTTTGGACTACCGGACCTACGGCCTACCGGATTTTTTTACTATCGGACCTTCGGACTTTAGGGTCGTCACCGTTAAATCATCTAGGGCGTTGTTGTTATTCAGTAGTTACATACAGTGCTGTCAATAAATTATCAACAATGTTTCTTTTTTGTGAGATTAGTCTTTCAGAAGTTGGCTTGGGTGTAAAATTACAATTCTTTGAAATGAAACTTTGGCTTAATTCTGCCTTGACCGTCACAATAATCTCTTCCAAAAATGTGTCTAGCAGGTCCGTACCTCCTTAATTTTTCATTGTAAAGCGCACAAGACGTATCGATAATTAACGGTTATTCATGGTTTCATTACATCAGACGTGGGACAGGATGATTTTTTCACGTGTTCACTGTTTGCCAGATAGGACGTACAGCATAAAAACAAGAACGCTCGTTTTTATTGAAATTTTATCAAATTTGTATAGTGAATTCGCCAAGTTTTACCAAATCTGTTATCCTCTCTGAAGCTCAGCTTTTTCTTCTTTTTCTTCTGAAACTACCAATTCTGTTTCTTCCCGTACTGTAATAAGTCCTAGTATACCATACAGTATCACTGATGATAACAATAGTCCTATACAAATTATCAGTTTTACAAATACTGTAAGGTAACTAGCTGATGCAAAATAAACAGTTGATAATAGTCCTCTCCAAAAGTGTACATTGGCAAATGCTGGTTCCTTCTTATCCGGAAATAAAACTGGTACAATGCCTGTAATTAAAAATCGTATACTATCATCAACACTATAATTGCTTTAGATTCTTGTCTTTTTTTCTTTTTTTTTCTCATTCTTTTCCAATTGTGTTTAAAAAAAGATAACAGGAAATACATGTACCTACAATGGCTGAAAAATACATTTTACAATTACATGTCACAATCTACAATAGAACTGTACAAGAAAAACGGAAATGAAAGACATTAGACAAATTTAGAGTAAACAACGATAGGAACTCGGGACAGTCGGTCTTAGTACCGGCACTAGCAAAAGCCAGTGGTAGGATTAAATTGATTTATGAGTACCCGAACCTCCCCTTTCCCTGTTCCGTCTCCCTATGGTGTAATAAACACACTAATAATATTTTACGAAAGGATATGGAGTAAATGAACACGAGACCATAAAACATATGTTTACTCTAACTGCAATAATTTTAATGAGCTGTATGGCCATTTCGGACATTTATTGATCATCAGCAGCACTAGAACCCAAACAAAGGAAATCCATAATTTCAAAAAATGAACCAAACGAAATCCGAATAATCAGTAATATCAAATACAGCTAATGACAAAACTACGATGGAGGGAGTTAACCCTTCGGTTTTAGAATTTACATAAATTTAGATAAAAGTAATTGAACAAAGTGTACACATGAGATAATATCTCATATACAAGTACACCATATCTAAGAACAATATAGAGCATACATCTCTACAACGGGGCATTGTTTTACCAACTGCAAAATGCAGTTAGACTACTAACTTGAAAAGGCAAGAGGACAAAGCGTGATTTTGAAAGATATGTTAAGGAGTGCTCGCTGCTAAACTGCCGGCTAGCTCAAGCAGCCTAGTCTGCTAGTAAAATTTAAAATTCTGGCGCACTACGAAAAAAATATCGAACTAAAAGCATCCAGAAGAGTTTGGTAATGAATCATCATATACATGTATTTGAGTTGACAAAGCATATTAGTACATATTTGTTTCATACTTCAAACTAAAAAAAAATGAATTTTTGAAAATCGTTAGGTTACCCCGGGTCTACTACCGTGAATATTGAGTCTACTTCAAGAATGGAGTTAGCGCTTACATTTATTCAACTATAAATTGAGCAATACCATTATAGTGAATTTGAATCAAATTAACGGATGTTACATTGTTGCGGCCAAGATATTAATGTAGTCTGAGATTAAACAGTATCGTACTACGGAAGCGTATTTGTGCCATGTTTACACATTTTATTTTTTTATTTTTTATACTTTAATCTGTAAAATTTACACTTTTTCTGTGAAATTTACACTTTAATCTGTAAAATTTACACTTTTTTCTGTAAAATTTACACTTTAATCTGTAAAATGTATACTTTAAAGTGTAAAATTTACACTTTTTTCTGTAAAATTTACACTTTAATCTGTAAAATTTACACTTTTTTTCTGTAAAATTTACACTTTTTTCTGTAAAATTTACACTTTATTCATACTTTATTTCATTTCATTAAAGCGAGATACGGCGTCGTTATTACGAGATACGTAAGTTGTTATAACTTGATACTACATCATTATAAGTAGATAATATGTCGTAAACGGAAACTTTATATGTATTTGCACATATCATATACCATTGCAGTATTGCAGTAATGGAAAAGAGGATATACGCTATATCTCTTTCCATTTCAAGGAACTTGACTGTACGATAGTGTGTCTTAAATTGAGATATGAAAAAGAAAGGAAATGGGGTAAATGTCAAGGAGACAACATGCCATATCATCTATTTTCCATACAAAAATAAATAACTCATATCTATATTTATATATATACATTGCATACAATGTTAATTTACAGGTATATATAACTCCTCCATTGGTTTTTAAAATGCTCCTCATTATATTTACTCTCGATTTGGCCGATTTAAAAACTCCGAATCGTTTTTGCAAATGCTCTTTAATTCAAATGCAACTTTAGTTTTCTGACCTGGCTCTATTTTCTATTGTATTTTAGTCTAACCTATTTGTAAAGTATAGGTTGCAGTGACCCCTTATTGGTGGTCAATCGGGCAAAATTAGAAAATTAAGTAAAACTCTAAACGAATGAAAAAATACAAAAAAAATAAAGATGTAAGTTTGAAAAGACCAATTTGAAATATACATGCCAAATTGGTGGAAAAAAGGCAAAGGTTTTGCCCGATTTTCCGCCCATAAACCCTCTTCCAACTCAACGTTTGGTTCCAGGATTTTACTATGTATATCAATTTTTCAATTGCTGTTTATATAAGTGTTTCTTAGTTTCAACATCTGCAAACAGGCGTTTTCTGTTTTGTTCCGAAATTGACCGATTTAAAAAAAAACTTTTGCATGAGTACTAGTCAAAATTTTATATGACAAAAATAGTAGACAGAAAATGAGAGTTCTGCTACAAGACTACAAGACTATTTACCATGCAGAAATCCTGCATAGCTTGACCCCAGATTTGGGCTCCCGGGATGCAAATGGGTCTTGAGTGAGTCGGGGATGCCGAAAAAAGCAGGGTAGCAAGGGCTTGGAGGGTCCTTTCCGATAGGGAAAGAAAAGATTATTTTCATGCGTAATTTTTAGTGAATTATCTCCCCTGATTTTCGGGAAAAAATGGCATTTCTTTTCAATTTATTCGCACCAGAGACTAAGGAAAGGAAAAAGAACCTTACAGATTTCCTAAAATATGCTTCTGATGAGATTTCAATAATTTTCGTCGAGATCCGAAGCTATGCAGGGAAAAAATTTGCAACATGCAAATTTTCCTCACATTCTACAAGCAATTACTGGAAGTAGGTAATATAAATGCCGGTCGAAAATCATATCTAATAAAACTGTGCACAAGCTTGGCGATCGAGAAAAATTACCATCCCATCTTTA
>MJUU01012036.1:78099-88129 GCA_002080025.1 Modiolus philippinarum | reverse complement strand
AAAAAAAAAAAAATCAGGATGGACCTTTGGGCGCAATGAAAAGAGTGAGATTCAGCTGAAAATGTACAAGACCCTCATATATCCCACTTCCCAAGAAGCTCGCTGCCAAGAAGGTAATAGTCAACGTGCAAAATGAGGATCAGCAGTGCTTCAAATGGGCGATCCTCTCGGCCCTTCATCACGAGGCGGTGGATCAGAAGCAGATCAACCAAGTCAAGCAGTACGAATTGTGGGCGGAAGAGCTCATGTTCGACGTCATTGACTTCCCGGTCTCAACCCGGGCAATCGATAGGTTCGAGAAGCTCAATGAGGGAATCAAGGTCAACGTATATGAATTCGATATGGGGGAAGCAAGGAGGGACCTTCCCTGTGAGGATCTCCGAAAGGGATGATGCCGGGACAAAGCACGTTGATCTCATGCTAGTGGCTATTGATGAGACGCGGCACTATTACTGGATGAAGAATCTCTCGCGGCTCTTGACGGCGCAGGTGAGCGATCAAAACGGGGAAGTTTACTTCTGCCGCCGGTGCCTGAACCACTTCACTCAGCAAGAAGAACTTGACCACCACGTGGAATATTGCGACCAGAAGAAGGCGGTGAAGATCGAGATGCCGAGCGAGGGAAGCTACGTCAGCTTCCAAAACCACATCCGGTCGATGAAGGTGCCATTCGTCGTCTACGCAGACTTTGAGTGCTTCACGACCAAGGTGGGGCCTAAACCGACAAAGGCTGTCGTAGACAGGATCATGCAGCTGCTGGGGCACATGATGAAGACCATCCAAAAGGTTGAAAGGGGCGAGCCTTCCAAACCCCATACCATGATCCCGCAGAAGCACGTACCATCGGGATTGTGCTACCACATCAAGTGCTTCGATGAGACGGTATATGCCAAGGAGCCGGTTATCTTAACCACGCAGCGGGAAGGACGTTATACAGATCCTCGTGGATCGGCTGATGAAAGATATCCGAGAGATATATTAGCAGAACGATTTAAAGAAGCCCATCGTGATGACAATGAAGATAAGATTGCCTTCGCAGAAGCTACCAAGTGCTTCATCTGCGAACAGGAGCTTGGGGAGGATAGGGTAAGGGACCATTGCCACTTCACGGGAAGATTCAGAGGGGCACTTATCAGGCGCCGAAATTCATCCCGGTCATCTTTCATAACCCGGCAGGCTACGATGCCCATCTCTTCATCAAGGCACTGGGGGCTACTTAGGGCAAGATCGATTGCATTCCCAACACGGAAGAGCGCTGCATCATTCACGAAGAGCGTGGCGATCGGATCATACAAGGATAAGAAGGTGGGAGAGAAGGCGATCTATCAGCACCTGCGATTCATCGATAGCTTCAAGTTCATGGGGGAAAGTCTGCAGAAGCTGGTAGAATCCACGCCAGTCGATGCCTTCACCAGTATGAGGCGGGCATTTGGGGCCAAGCCTATGGATCCGAGGCTTTTCAAGATTGAGCACTCCGAGTCGGAGAATGGGCGATGCATCACCTTGCGCGAAGTGATCGACCGGGAAAAGCTGAAGCATATCGTGACATCCGGAAGACTGCGAGCTGGGGAGTAGATATATCAAGTAGAAGAAGGTAGATAAGGATGCTCAGCTGACGCTCTTGCAGGATTATTTGGACTGCACCAATGCCCTGGGGGAGTGCCTGATGCGATATTACCAGCACCATGGCTTCGGGAGCTATTGGACCGGCGAGAAGATTGGCCTCCAAAATATCAGCCGCCGCATCCGGCATACCCAATACGCAGAACATATGATCGATATCGATATGAAGAATGCGCATCCGACTGTGCTCTCATGGTATTGCCATGAAAATGCTTCAAGCTCATGGTCAACTCGGTATTCGGGAATTGAAGACCATGGAAGATATCCGCAATAGGGTGGACGTGCGGCTGGTCAATAGCAAGAGGACGTCAGGAAGCTGGTGGCCAAGCCCAACTTCAAGCGTAGGACGGTCTTCAGCAAAGATCTGGCTTCCGCCCATCTGCATCGCACCTAACTGGTCTTCGATAAGCCCATCTACCCAAGATTCTCCATCCTTGATCTATCAAAGACCCTGATGGCTGACTTCGTCTACGATTTTCTGAAGCCCCGGTATGTCGACCGACTCAGCATCTGCTATACCGATACGAATAGCTTGACCTGCGATATCCTGACGGCGGACGTATATAAGGATATGGCGGAGAGCGTGCAGCAGTGCTTCGATACGTCCAACTATGCCCCAGACCATGCCTTCGGGATCCAGACCAGCGTAAATAAGAAAGTGCTCGCAAATTCAAGAATGAGTGAACCGGCCACCCGATAATTGAGTACGCGAATCTCTGGCCGAAAGCATATGCCTTCAAGGTGGATCGCGAGGAGTGCAAGAAGGCTAATGGCGTGAAGAAGAGCGTGGTCGAGACCAATATTCTGACCTTCATCGATTATTAGGAGTGCGTGCCTCGATAAGGGCAAGTAGAAATATCGCTCGATGAATATCATCCACCGTCTTCATCAAATCCCTCTCATTAAATGATGATAAGCGCCACGTCGAACCCGACGGCATCAGCACCCTCGCCCATGGCTACTACCGAATCGCCCAACACTGAGGCGGTCGCCCCACCCCCAATTTTAGAATTTCTCGAGGTCCTTGAGCCTCGGCAAAACCATCTCGCTTCACCGCCCAATCCCTCCCCTAGATAAATGAATAAGCCCCTAATCAGCGAGCCGTGAAGAATCTGCATATCCCCACTTCAGAGGCGTCTTCATGCGCGACGGCCTACCATCCAAGCCCAGAGTTCTCGAGTGCAGTATCCTGAATCATGATGAACTCGCAGGTCCTTGGACGCACTGGACCTGCTGGTTCAAAGACCGCGCCCGGAGAATTTACTTTGGCTCATACGGATTGCCGACACCGACCTGGCTGAGACACTATCTTGGCCTACCGATCGACCATAATACGAACGAAGTTCAGCCCCGCGGATCGGTCATCTGCGGCCATCTCTACCTTTAAGTCTTGAAGCGATTATCGGAAGTCGGACCTTCGAAGAGGTGGTCTTCTCCCTGCTATAGATAAAGTATGGTCGACGAACTTGGTCTAAACGTGGGCCTTAACAGAGGGGCCGACTGCAAGGATGAAATCGTAGAGGGTCTTGATATGAATTTCAATCGCATCGTGAATGTCAAGTATTCGGATAAGAATACGGACGTCGCGACGAAGAGATTCGTGAAGCAATCACAGAAGAGGCTCGAGGCCTCGGACGATAAGCTGGAGGAGAAGATCGTCAACTTGCAGGAGGAAATGCGACGCCCAAAGACAGCCGAAAAAGGATGACGTCATGGCCCTGAGGAAGATTCTGGACTCGAAGGTGGATATATCGGATTGCAGCAACACAAATGGCGGCCGTATAGACGTGGATCTCGATATGCGGAAGAATAGAATCATGAATCTCCCGCTTCCCCGGTGGATAACGAGCCCAAATCAAAGCCGTCTACGACCATCTAGTCAAGGAAATCTACGATATGAGAGTCTAAGTTCAGATGCACCATTCATGAGCGCCCACTCCTTATCTGCCGTGAGGACTTCCTCTTTCCAGCGGGGCGTATATCCATTCTCAAAGATACCCTTATTGGCGATCCAGACCCTATCCCCGTGCACGAATCGCGGCGGCTGCATGTGTGAGAGATCTCCGTAGAGTACCCAGGAGACCCTCACATGATTCTCTCTCTGGCTGGCGGCGGTGGAATTCATCTTGATGGATCGATGCTTGGAGGTATTATACTTCCGCACCAGATCCTCCAGGATGGGTTGGTAGGTGTGCGTGCTATTGACTAAGAAATGTTTGAACATTCTCTCCTTCATGGTGCGATTCCAGCGTTCGACGACGCTCGATTTCTCCTCATTCTCCGTAGAGTAGAGCTCTATCTCATGCTTCCGGAGCAGATCTTTCACCTCCCTGTTATAGAATTCGGAGCCCTTATCCGTCCATAGCTTCTGAGGGACGCGATCCTTGAAGACGGTCCGGAAGGCATCGCACGGCGTGATCCCATTCTTATCCTTGAGCGGCACCGGCCAGCCATACTTGGAGAAAACGTCAATGATGCTCAAGAGAAATTTATAGCCTCATATCCATGAGATCGGCGGCCCAAGTAACGCCTACTCCTCCTACCACCACGCGTCCCCTCTCAAACATACGACGGATGGGCTTGTGCAGTTGTTCGGCCCAGAGCACATTCTTTTTTTTTTAATCCCCGGCCCGAAGCTCATATTGGAGCTGATTAGGGGTCTGACGATACTTCGATCCATGCGCTCGCAGGCCCTGGGCTGCTGAATGCCGTCTAGCTCCTTGAGCATAAATAAAAGTGACAACAAAAGACTGAATCGATCAAAGGAAGAGACCAGTAAGGAAAATCCGTGTAACATTCGATTGAATCAGGGAAGCACAATCCGACACAGAACATGGTCGTATCGCAGATGGAATTGCGGACGGCCGTATCCTGATGCTGATCATAACAGAGATCGTGATGATAGGTGGCCTTATCCACTCAATTGATGGGAACCGACCAGGGCTTAGGGGTGTCGTCTGCCTTCAGACGCTTATGAAGCTTGGTGCCGGGGCCGGTGAAATTATGCCCCGGTAAGTGCATTTCCACGGGCATGCGATCGAGCATCTTATTTAAGAGCCCAGGGCCTGAAGCACCAATAGATTGGGACGTCTGGGAGCCGTAGACGGTGCAGGTTCCTACCTTCCGCAGCTTACCGTTTCTTGCCACCACCTTTCGGACTCCGAGCGTATCGATGGGCTTTGGGCACTTCAAGCAGTATTTCATACTTTATCCATATAAATGGACGTGCACGATATCTCTTACGATGCCGCCGCACCCATCAGGAACAATCAGTTCCTCCTCCTCCAGCGATCGATTCGCGGTCTGATCGTCGGGAAGTTGGGCTGCGGCAAGAACACGCTACTGAATAATCTCCTTCGCTCTGGGCTACGATCGCCTCTACGTCTTCGGGAAATCTCTGCACCAGCCCATCTATCAACTTTTGCGAGCGGCTCTGGAGAAGGGTCTGACCAAAGTAGCCATCCGAGAGCTTCTCATCCTGAAGGATGAATATCCGTCGAGGCTCTTTCCCGAGGCCCTAGTCGGATCGATGCCTCCTTCGTCGAGCAGGACGGCGACGTGCCCGATCCCCGCGAGCTCGATCCGACGGATAAGAATCTGATCGTTTTCGACGATTTGATGCTGAGCAAGCAAAATAAGTGCGAGGATTACTACGTGTGCAGTCGCCATAATAACGTCGATTGCTTCTTCCTCTGCCAGAGCTACTTGAAGCTACCGCAGCAGACCATCCAGGAGAATGCCAACTTCATCTGCTTCTTCCGCCAGGACGATCGAAATCTCGACCATATCCATCGCGACTTCTGCACGGACCTATCGCTCGGCCAGTTCAAGACTCTCTGCCGCCGATGCTGGTCTGAACCCCACGGCTTCGTGACCATCAACCTAACTAGTCCCCGAGAGGCCGGAAGATATCGGTTCAAACTAGATGAATTCTTCGTAGTCCCAGATAAATTATGAATCCCATGATGAAAGATTTTCTCCTGGCTCAATTCATCGAGCAGGTCATTCCTTGGATAAATCTCTGTCGTAGATGCTCGCTTGAGCATTGCCTCAAACAAATTTCATAGATCTTGGGCGATGTTGGTGCGGAGTCGATGATCTTCGAGTCGGTCTGGAGAAGTGCGGTGATCCCTGCAAATCTTGCATTTCCCAGCGTCTGCAGGCCGATCTGGCGGAGAGTGGTGAATGCCGATGCAGTTGCAAGCATGAGATGGTTACTGGAGAGTGCGTGGCGAGATGCAGGTGGTATGCCTCATGCCATGCATCGTCACGCACCGGACGATATCAGCACTTTTGTGAGATATAGCATCAAACCCAGTCCTTTGCCTCAACCCTCCTGCAGTCAAAAGTTGGCGAGAGGTCATCCATGCCAGCTTCCTTGACGACCGGGAAGGGATATGTGCAAGAAGCATATCGACCTATCGTCGAAGGTGCGCTGCCAGCGCGCGTGCAAGACCGGAAGAGTCTGCGTGAAGACCTGCCCCGAAGGATCCACCGCCTACCGCTTCCATCGTCCGAAGCCTTCTCAAACGCCAAACGCTCCCCCGAACATCCCCTCAATCGCCCCTCCAAACGCCCCCTTAAACGCCAAACGCTTCCCCAAATGCCTCTCCGAAAGCTAAACGCTTCTCCGAATCTCTCACGCTCAGAGGTCGTCGCCTGGGCCGCCAAGTATGGTCGATGGTGGTAAGGTCGTCTGCCTTTTAGGTTGCTCCAAGGTATCCGAAAAGCAATGATCGTAGGCATCCCTATATAAATAATCTTCATCAAGATCACGAGAAAGGAGCAGCGCGATGCTCTGGTCAAGTCGCTGCACGACGTGAAGCAGAATATCAAAGCGAGTCAGCTGAAAAATCGCTTGAGAGCTAGAGGTAAATTGAGACCTCGGCATCCTTCAAGCTCGTGGTGGAAGTCCAGGAGAAAGCGGCCCTGCAAATCGCATAGAATATGCCGGCACCGCTTCCCGCTCCTGCCTTGCCACCTCCTCTAGACTTCGTAGACCCACTTCCGATCGAAGAGGATGCCGGCACCATCCTAGGGCCCGGGCGCAGCACTATCTGCGGTCGGCGGACGAGGAATATTCGATACCATGAAGAGTTTGCTCGGGCGAGTCTTCACTTCTGCCGCCGCTAAGACCCTGGGGAAGAAAGCTGCCACCGCCGCCACCAATACAGCAATCAAGGGAGTGGAAAAGGGCATCACCAAAGCCGTAGATCATGTGGTGAGCAAGATTCCTTCCAGGCCCAAACCCAAGCTCAAGCTTCCACCGAAAGCCGCTGCCATCTAATCGAAGCACGAGGGGAATATTCATAATCTCATCGCAGGGGCAGGCATTGCACGCGTTCATACCCATAAATGGCCAAGATAATAAATCTCCGTGAAGACCTAGTCTTCGACGAAAGCATCCAGGAGTAAAAATTTAAAAAATACCATGCCAACATCATCTCCCTCATCAATAATGCAATGCTTTTCCTCTTCAAATTCATCAGCTATAAGCTCTCCGGGCAGACGATCGAGCACTTGAACGATCCCGGGGTTGCGACCACAATGCTGGGCATTCTCACGTATCCCGACGATTTCTCCAAGTTCCAAGGCCTCAACCAGCTGTGGGCCAAAGATACCTCCCCAACCGCCGCCGCCGCGAATCTGGGGTTTGCCACGCGGAAGGCCTACGTCATCGCAAAGCCCGCAAATAAGGAATCCTTCTCCTTCACCATCCCCTTGAAGCATATCTTCGGTTTTGCCAGGACTACGATAAGCTGGTGTATGGATTCAAGCATGAGCTCACTCTCATCCGCGATTCGATCGCCGTCCCCGAAAACGATAATGTCACATGGCGCCTCTTCACCAAAATCAGCCATGAAAGACCCCGATGGATGATCGTCGCCTTCCAGACTGTTAAGAGTAACGATCAAGAAGCCAACCCAGCCATCTTCGATAACTGCCGCCTGAATGATATCCATGTCACATTAAATTACCTTAAATATCCCGTCGTGGGTTATAATGCCTCCTTCACGAATCAGAAGATCTCCAGTCTCTATAAGGAGGCCACCGATTTCTGCTGTAAATTCTTCAATATGGATCACCTGGTGAGCAATCCAGGCATCACCCCTGCCGACTTTACGGATCTCAGTCCCTTCTTCGTATTCGACGTCTCAAACCTGAGCGAGGGCCTCAAGGACTCGACGATCGACGTCTATATCAAGGCAAAATTCGATCGCAACGTCGCCGCCCACGCTTTGGTCATCTCCGATCGCATCCTCCAATTCAAATTAGACGGTTGAAAGATGAGCGTCGTCTACTGAGCAATATATAAATGACCGAGCTTCAGCAGATCGTCAAGAATACCACAACCAAGCGAGGAGTCTCCCTGGTCGTCTCTGGACGAGGCGGCCGGATCTCCACGCGATTCAATCAATCCATCCGTCTGGACCCCTCCAAGAGCTACGAAATAGCCCTGGTCAACCTGGAGACCTACAACTCCTCCCCAATATTCACGAGAGAAATCACGTCTTCTTCTCCAAAAGATCCGAAGATCGTCCAGGTTGACGGCTTTTATCTGAAGCGCGATGGTAAGATCTACGACGGTTCCGGATTGATTATAGGTCCCAGTAGCCCCTTCAAGAAGTCCCCATCCTCGGCAATGCTTCTCTAGAGCCCTGGATAAATGACCGACGAAGCAGATGCCAGATTCGAGGATTTCCTGGAATCCGAGGTCCAAAAATATGCCCGCATGCTTTGCATCTATAAGTGACTGGATAAGGTGGTCTCCATCAGCAGTCTATTATCATGCCTCCATCAGCAGTCTTTAGCTTACCAGCGGCACCATGAGTTCTGCTCTGACCGGGGTTGGTGCCGCGGCGTCCCTCCACCTTGGATCCCTCGCTTGCCTGAGTGCTAGGACAATACTAGTGCTCTCGCTAATCACCACGAAGCACCGTGATTCTCTCCGCTTGGCAAGATCCAGGATGAAGATGATACCCCTGCCGTCTGCCTGAAGAATTATTACAATGGAAAGGATCGTTTGCGCCAGCCTTCGCCCCCTTTCAGCAAAGATCTAGACAATCATTCCCAAGGCCCTCGCTGATTTCCAACCCTCAAATGGTTTTTTTCCCCATCAGGAAAAGGTTTCTCTCACGCCCCCTCAAATCACCACTTCGAAATCGAATCATGCCCACTCTTCTTTGCCTTCTTCATCCCATAGTTATTGATCTTCAGCAGGTGCCACTTTTACGGGGTATTCGCTGCATTTCCCGCATCATCCTGCTGCATGCCCAGATCTTCGTCTCTACCCTTTCCTCTCCAGCGTCAGAATACTGTCTTTTCGTCTCCTTGACCCTTACCACTCGGAATATATGCCAAGGCAGGTTGCGCCACCTCAGAATCGGCTCGCGGCTGGCCTCCCTTTGAGCTTGTGCCCTCTTTCTTACCCCCTCGTCGCTCTCTTTCCGCTGGGCACCTAGCAATCGGATTTGCTGGTCCGTCTTTTGAGGAAATTCGAAATCCATGATTTATTGGATTTCCAAATATTTTAATCTGTTTTGGTTGGTCGCCCCAGATACCTTGCATCCCTGCATTTGCATCCCGGGGAACGAAATTGGGGTCCTATGCAGGATTTCTGCGTGAAAAATAGTCTTGTGGCAGAACTCTCTCATTTCCTATCTACTAAAAATAACAACATACTTCCTTGCTACTTATCTCGGTATTACAAGACGATTTTTCGTTATAACGAGATAGTTTCTCATTATAATAACATAGTTACAGGTCGAAAAGGATTCATGATAAACAACGGCAGTAGAATACCGAAGGAACAAAGCACAAAATTACATAAATCAAAATCCAGAAACAAGGCAAAAGCAAAAACACCAGAAGACGGAAGGCCAAAGTCACTACATGTCCACAAAACATACAAGCACTACATATACAACACAAAAACTAAACCACTAACAGTGTGAACTCTAAAAAAAGCAGAGTGACATCAAGTGCTTTGGAAAGGTAAGCTTGTCATGCTCTGTATACAGCACCCGTCAGACTGTCATTGGGTCAATCAAGGGTAAAGTTAAAACCGGTTATGTAAAATCCGGAAAGACGCGAATCTAGCTGAAAATGTCAGTTTTCATTTGTGACACTGACATTTCATATCTGTCTATGATATATGCAAATGGTATACCAGTATGATATTATTAGTTACACAGTGTTGAATTGTCCTAATACGGAAATTTATCAGGTCAATAAAATGCATATCGATTCATATGATTTCCTATTAGAAGAAAGACAATCCACAACCTGTTACATTTTTTTTGTGATTCCTACTAAATTTTGTATTAGGACAATACCACTTTTTACTAGAAGAATACATGTAATTGATCCTGATTTTGAAATTACATCTTAACTTGTCTTTTTCCCC
>MJUU01012036.1:45952-77941 GCA_002080025.1 Modiolus philippinarum | reverse complement strand
CCCCCCCCCACTATACATAGCACAAAAACATGGACAATACACTGTGGAAGGGTGTTTGAGCTAACTAACTGATACTGTTCAGAAATCAAACCAGTTACACTAAAATAAGCTTATAAGTTTGGGTTTTTTACATTATTATTTTACTTACAACACATCAGGATATAAATTATGGTAAGTCAACAGTAAAGCCAACTGGAGCTGTTATGTTCTTTCTTTAGACGACAATTCATGTTCAACCATTTCACTTTGAGGCATATGCGTTATTAGAATTACAGCAACACACAAAAAGTGAAATAATGAAATAATATTTTGACTGTAATTCTCAAAACCTTGTCCTTGAATGGATTGGCCTTGGGCTATATCCTGATTCTATCCCGTAAATTTTTAATACGGGAGAGAATGTCAGTCGTGCCACAAGTCACTACCCTTTTATGTCTTCCGAGATTTTTGAATAAAGGAAAGATTTCAAAATATGTTTTGACATTAATCAGTATGTAGACGGGATAGTTTATCCTCTCCCGAAAAGAAGCAAAATCAGAAATTTGATTCCCTTTTCATAATTGATAGAACTAATGCAATATGCTATTAAAAAAATACGGGATAGTTTGTCCTCTTCAGTCGTTGCTACGATGTTGGAAGAAAGTCATTCCCTTAACATAATTTTTCAGCATAACGTAATAAAATGCATAATTGGGATTAAACTACCGTCTGAAAGGGTTTTCCTTTGGGGTGCCATGTTATACGGAATAAAGTGCATCTGAATGATTGTATTTTTAAGAATCATGCATTTCTCTTGCATTTTATTCCGTTTGAATCAAGTTTGGAAACATAGAAATGTACAGTGTTACACTCAGACGGGATAGAATATCCTCTCCCGTCAGCCATGTGCAAATTATTCTTAATTCATGTTATACGGAATAAAGTGCATCTGAATGATTGTATTTTTAAGAATCATGCATTTTTATTGCATTTTATTCCGTTTGAATCAAGTTTGGAAACAATACAACACACAGTGTTTCAATCAGACGGGATGGAATGTCCTCTCCCGTCAGCCATATTCAAATTAATCTTAAAAGTGTCTTTTTAAGCGAAACACGGGATAGAATCAGGACCAGTATATATAGTGTTGCCCACTCTAAAAAGTGTCTTTTTAAGCAAAACACGGGATAGAATCAGGACCAGTATATATACCGTTGCCCACTCTAAAAAGTGTCTTTTTAAGCGAAACCCGGGATAGAATCAGGACCAGTATATATACCGTTGCCCACTCTAAAAAGTGTCTTTTTAAGCGAAAGACGGGATAGAATCAGGACCAGTATATATACCGTTGCCCACTCTAAAAGGTGTCTTTTTAAGCGAAAGACGGGATAGAATCAGAACCAGTATATATACCGTTGCCCACTCTAAAAAGTGTCTTTTTAAGCGAAACACGGGATAGAATCAGGACCAGTATATATACCGTTGCCCACTCTAAAAAGTGTCTTTTTAAGCGAAAGACAGGATAGAATCAGGACCAGTATATATACCGTGGCCCACTCTAAAAAGTGTCTTTTTAAGCGAAACACGGGATAGAATCAGGACCAGTATATATACCGTTGCCCACTCTAAAAAGTGTCTTTTTAAGCGAAACGGGGGATAGAATCAGGACCAGTATATATACTGTTGTCCACTCTAAAAAGTGTCTTTTTAAGCGAAACACGAGATAGAATCAGAACCAGTAAATATAGCATTACCCACTCTAAAAAGTTTTTTTTTTTAAAACTAATCCATTCTATAATGTAGCAATCTTAATTCTTAATTCTTGTAGCATTTCATTATCCAACTGTCTGAAAGGGTTTTCTTTGGGGAGAGGTATAATAAAAAGGGGCTTGGAATTTTTTGGGGGGAAACAAAAGAAAATTCAATTTTCAAGAAAAATCTTTCCTTTATTCATTTCCGTTTCCTTTCGGAAAATGGCATGTAGATAAACAAGATATTTTTGTAATCCCGTACGGGATAAAATCAGGATATAACCGAATGTACAAACCCAGGAATCATGTTCAATCATTGCAAATTTCAAAATAAACGGCAATCATCATCAAGATTATCCGTGAAATCTGGGTGAAATCAACAACTCAGCGTAGGGGAGAGAAACGCCTGGAACTTTCACATCCTTCAAATATGCATAATTCTCCACTGTTTAGGAGAACTGCGGTAATCACTATGGTACACATTTTAAATGTAAATTTTCCTTACAAAGTTTCAAATAACTAAATACCGAAGTTACTGTGAATTTTGATTCTGCATATGCGCATTTCGACAACTTATGTCTCATTAGTGCAGATAAAATCTAAATGTTTGAAAGACCTTAAAGCCAAAGATGTTTAAAAACTGATAGACAACAAATAATCAAATATGATCTAAATAGAAAGCCAAAATCAGCTAAGGACAGAGCATTGCATGAGGGAGATACTCCTTAGTTTCAACAAAATTAACAAAAATTAGATATTGTAAGGTTCCAAATATAGTCGGCTTTCGGGTCAGCACCGAAGTACTGACTACTGGGCTGGTGAATACCCTCGGGGACTAACAGTTCACCAGCAGTGGCATCGACCCAGTGGTAACAAATAACTAAATACCGAAGTTACTGTGAATTTTGATTCTGCATATTACAAGTGACAGGCCAACATTGCAGTCGCCATCTTAAAAATACAAAGGGACGTAACCCAAAGTGAACAATTTTTTAAGGTCAATGGCGTAAAGGGAGGTAATTCGAATTGACTCAATACGGAAATTTATTAGGACAGTATCAGCCAATCAAATTGCGAGAAATACCATGAAATCAGGATAAGTGCAAATACATATAAATAGTTCCTATCGTTATTTATGTTTGTCTCTTGTTTTCATTATTGTTTTTCTGGTGCAGTTTGCTTGTAAATTGTGGCATGTGATTGTAGTTCCTGGCCATTGTTGGTGTTTGCTGTTTTCCTGTTTTTGTAAAGTTTCTCGTTTCCGACATATTATCTATTTATAATGACGTAGTATTAAGTTATAACAACTTAAGTATCTCGTTATAACGCCATCGTATCTCGCTTTAACGAAATGGAATAAAGTATAAATAAAGTGTAAATTTGAAAGAAAAGAGTGTAAATTTTACAGAAAAAGTGTAAATTTTACAGATTAAAGTGTATTTTACAGAAAAAAGTGTAAATTTTACAGATTAAAGTGTAAATTTTACAGAAAAAAGTGTTAATTTTATAGATTAAAGTGTAAATTTTACAGAAAAAGTGTAAATTTTACAGAAAAAAATGTAAATTTTACAGATTAAAGTATAAGAAATAAAATAATAAAATGTGTTAACATGGCACTAATACGCTTCCGTAGGTAGGCATACATTGCCCGATTTTACTTTTTTTCTCATTGACCGCTCCCAACATATGTTGCTTCAATGACATATTTTAGCTGCGATCGATGTTGCTCAACATTTTTATTCTCTTCTTGTAACCCTGGTGCTTTCAGCTGGATAACCCTCAGCATCGCCCAAGTTGGCACTCCATGGCGGGTGGGGAGCAAGGGAGTGACCTTGACATAATTTTTGTCAAGAATACCGCTTAAGTGCACGCTAGGGGCCTTCTTGATCTCGCTTGAGGGGGTGAATATTGTTCACCTCTAGTTGAAGACCCCCAGGCGACATCAAGATGTAGACAGGAATAAAAGCCCTATCCTTGATAAACTGGAGTTCTCTATGTATCGTGTGCGTTTTTGTCACATGTACATTCACTCCATATCCTTTCATTTTTCCTAATTGAAACTTGTTTTTGTTGATGTAATGCCAACTGATCCAGCAATGAGTCCGTTAACATTTATAAAGACATTTTATTTACTGTTTGCAGTATTTTGACAATATTCATGCTGATTGAATTGATATACTGAGCAACAAAAGTTTAGCAACACATTTTTAACAGTTTTAAATTTTAACTTAAGAGCCTAAATGATGATAAATTCTGATCTTAGATAAAACTTACCGAAATTGCTTTAATTCAACTTTTAAGAATTCTTCATTTTACCAGGTAGGGTGTACAATTCAAATTATGGTCCGAAAATTAACATCAACATTGGTCACATAGACGATTATCTTTTCTTTTGCAAAAGGAAAAGCCCTAGAACCAGTAAATGATCTATGCAACATAACCAGTTTTTGTAACAGACGTAATGCTAATTAACTCAAACCCAGCTGAGACATGAATTTGGATTTTGTAACTTATAAATAAATAGACATGTTTTATTCATATTAATTATTGCTAAACCTTTTACGTCCGGTATTATTAAATTCATAATATTATTCATTAGCTATTTTTCAAACTATTCCATTGTCAAGAAAATAGTCACAGGACCTCCTTTATTGTGTGACGTTGCACCAAAATCTACCTTCAGTTTCACTGTTGGTCGATATGCATCTTTTGGATTGATACAACATCGTATTGACTTATAAAAAGGCAATTATTGTATATTAATAATATATAGCTGTACTCTGCCTTGCATGAAAGGAATAGTAGGTTGTATTTTATAATTTTCTGTCCTTGAAAGGATATAACTTAACGCTTATTAATTGGAGTACTTTTTCACAATGACGGCATTTATGTATTAGTTACAGAAAAGATTGTAAGGACCAGATGTTGCATAAGTTACATGAGAACTTTTACCCAGTGATGACCGACGCAAATGTATTATTTGAAAACTGCTTACACACTTCAGCTTTTTAAAAACCCTGCTGTGTAGATGTCACCAACATCCGATGAACTCCTTACACAGCTGGGTCTCTGCAAAAACGTCATTTCCTCTTTAACAGCCATTCTCTGTAAGATTTTGTAATTTTACATACGGGATGTGGCATGCATGTCTTAGATTTACCTGATACTTTGTAAACAACATTAACTTAACATGGTGATGTGAAAATGAACTTGATATTAATTGAATGGTGTTTTTTGCCATTGCAAAGTTTGTTCATTTTTAAAAAATCATTTTTTGTCAATTTCTAGAGGCATGCCAGGTTAAAATACGATTACAAATGTTCTCCATTTTTGAAAAACATCATAATAATTATAGGGATCATGGTTTCTAAACATGGCCGTTAAAGTAATTTACAATTATAATTAATGTGACCTTCAGATAAGTTTTCACGGTCAAAGGTCACAATCAGTTGTAGTAGAGGACATTGCCTTATGATGGCATATCCACAAGGCCAACATTAAATCATCTAGAAAACTGCCCAGACAGAAAATGTTCATATGAAAAATCAGAATGGACTTGAAGTCAAATTCAAGCTCAATGATCATCACTTTGGCAATGGAGACTATTATACGAAGATGATATAAAACTTAGTCTAAATATTAAAGCTGTAACATTGCGAGCAAAACAGGATAAACCAAACCCTTTGTCAAATAACTAAATACCGAAGTTACTGTGAATTTTGATTCTGAATATGCGCATTTCGACAACTTATGTCTCTTCATGGCAGATAAAATCTAAAAATTTGGAAGACCATAAAATCAAAGATGGTTAAAAACTGATAGAGAACTAATTACCAAATATGATCTAAATAGAAAGAGGAAAGTTACAAACTTGAAAGATTTATAAAACCTTCGGTTTAACTTGAAACCTTTAAAAAGAGAAAGTTAACTTGAAAAATAACTAGCATTCTGAAGGTCAAGGTCATTGGTATAATTGTAAATGACTAAATACCGAAGATACTGTGAATTTCAATTCTGCATATGCGCATTTCGACAACTTATGTCTTTTCAGTGCAGATAAAATTTTTGTTTGGAAGACCATAAACTCAAAGATGTTTAAAAACTGATAGAGAACAAAAAACCAATATGATCAAAATGTGAAGCCAAAATCAGCTAAGGACAGAGCTTTGCATGAGGGAGATACTCCTTAGTTTTCAATAAAATTTACAAAAATTTTGATATTGTCAGGTTCCAAATAGAATCGGCTTTCCGGTCAGCACAGAAGTACTGACTACTGGGTTGGTGAATACCCTCGGGGACTAACTGTAATTGATTTATAGAGTCCAATGCATATAAATATGTAATAATTAACAATCATTTATAACTAAGATTAAACAACACACTCTCTGTGCAAAATAACAAACTTCTTAAAAAATACAAACTAGCGATTTTGGTAACCATAGGAACGGAAGTAATCCCCATAACTTTTCAGATCATTTTCATGAGAGAAGGGCAATCTATAAAATAGAATATTGTTTTTCATACCAACCGCCAGCAAAAATATGCTAGGATGAAAATGTCAAAAAATGACAATAAGGCACATAGTTGACTGTTGCAATGACAAACCTTGCCATAGCAACGAAATTTAAATCAAAATAAGTGTCCTACAATGACGTGGTAGTGTGAAACAAATTTCAAGCCATTTCATTACCATCCGTGCCAAAACAGTTTATGTGCTTTGAGAAAATAGCTGTTTAAGCTGATCATCTCAAGATGTTCCCTAAATTTTGAAATGGAATTTAACACAAAACAATTGCAAATGCCCCATAAGGACCGAAGAATTAGTAACATCAAAAATGCATATAGCTAAGGACAGCTCAAATTCGATGTTTAAAAACTTAGATTGAAATCAAAATAATTATGTAGAGTATTTGGATATGGCCAATGTTACAATAAATGGTATTTTCCTTTTTTCAGAACTCCCTTGTCGTTACAATTACTCAAAGTGCGATGATGGGATACAGTGTATAGACCCAATATTATTTTGTGATGGAGACAAACATTGCAACGATGGATCTGATGAACATGTTGATAGATGTAACGGTAATTTATTGGGATAATCCTTGTTTTGATTGATTGATTAATTATAGTATAACGTCAAGTGAGCAATATTACAGCTATATCATCCTTGTTTTTGATGAATATGTGGATAGATGTAACGGTAATGTATTGGGATAATCCTTGATTTGATTAAAATATGGATACATGTAACGGAGATGTGTTGGGTTAATCTTTGTTTTGATGAAAATGTGAAAAGATATAACGATAATGTATTGGGATAATCCTTGATTTGATTATATAGGAATAATCCTTGTTTTGATAAATATTTTGATAGATTTAACAGAAGGGTGTTTGGATAATTCTTGTTTTAGTGAACATATCGATAGATGTAACGGTAATGTGTTGGGAGAATCTTTATTTTGCTTAACATAGGGATAGATGTAAAGGTAATGTGTTTGGATAATCCATGATTTGATGTGCATGTGAATAGATGTAGTGGTATTGTGTTGGGTTAATTCTTGTTTTGATTAACATGTGGATGGATGAAACGGTAATGTGTTGAGATAACCGTTATATCTATCGATATGTAACGGTAAAGTGTTTGGAAAATTTTGTTTTGATGAACATGGGATAGATTTAACGGTAGTGTGTTGTGTTGATCCTAGTTTTGATGTACATATGGAGAGATAAAACGGAAATCCTTGTTTTGACGAACAACTTGATGCATGTAACGGCAAAGTGTAGGATTACTTTTTGTTTTATGAACATGTGGATAAATGTAACGGTAATGCATTTGGATAATCCTTGTTTTAATAAATATGTGGATAGATATTTTGGTAATCTATTGGTATTATCCTTGTTTTGACGAAAATATGGATAAATGTAACGGTAATGTGGTGGAATAACCCTTATTTTGATGTAGATGTGGCTAGATTTAAAGGTCATGTGTTGGGATAACTTTTGTTGAAATGCACATGTAGATAGATGTTACGGTCATGTGTTCGGTTAATACTTGTATTGATAAATAAGTGGATAGATGTTTGGTATCTATTGGTATAATAGGTAATGTAAAAGGGGCCTTTCATGGTGTTTCATTGTGTTTCGTCAAAATGTGAAACATCTCTACTACAGCAGAGCAATGCGCACAAGACGCGATAGTTTCTTGATAATGTCCATTTCGGTGGGCTCTGTAAATTAAAGGACATTAATACAAATTACCCATAATATCTTTACAGGTCAATACTTCTGTAGTATGTGTAAAGATAATGAGGAATGTGTATCGTGGTATGATTACTGTGATGGTTATTCAGACTGCTATGATGATTCAGATGAAGATCCAAAGGTCTGCGAAGGTAAAATGCGTTAGAAATGAAGAATGGGATTTGGTATCCATAACGACGCATTTTAATTTATTGAATCGAACGTTTGAAATGTCAGACATTGGATTCTTATTTTGCTTATTTTGATTATCATCTGCTTGTTTACAAATTTGTAAGTGGGAAGAAATTAAAAAAAAAATGATGAAGAATTCAAATTTTAGACTTTCAAATTGCATTAATTAGAATAGACCACTTTCCTATTTCCATTTATCAATGAATTGATTCGGTTGACCTGCAAATTGCGTCACTGAACATTTTGACTTTGAAAAATTTTTATTGTGGCGTCAAAATTTTACGGGAAAAATCACCGACTGGAAACTCGTCTATACACCAAAAACTAAAGATAAGTACTACTTTCTATCAAAGACGGATACAATGAAATATTGATCCCAATTGTGAAAATTAGTTATCTGAATAAAGATCATTGTTTTTAAGGTTGTAAAACCGACACATTTTCCTGTTTCTATTTATTTGTAGTTGTTCCTTGTCCCCCGTCCTATAACCGATGTAACGGCGGATACAAATGTTACAATACTATTGAAGAGAGTAGTCTGATTTGTAAAGGTAGGTGTTAAAAATATCAATGTGTTAATGTATATATTTTTTTACTAATTACAAATATCTTTTCAATATGAAGAATTTTTTCGATATCAAATACACCATGACACTTAAAACAAAAACTCAGATGGAGCTAAACTTGAATGATGGCAGATTCTTTTTGCACATTATAAACAAAAAGTGTCAGTTGTTGTAATACTAGTAGTTGTTAGTGATATTTGAGACTACTTGTAGTGAGCATAATTAAGCACTGTTTTCTTCAGAATGTTAATGCAAAGTCTATGTGTGAAACCATATTTTTTTTTTCATCTTCACTCTTTGTTTCTTTTCAGATTTAAATTCAAATGGATCATACAGAATTTTTTTTCTCAAATTCTATCAGACTGAATTTGCTTCTCACGAAGGACTATTTATATTTACATGTAATTGTGTCAAGTTTCATTTAACAGATTGGCCCTGTCAAGAAGGAAAAGGCAAATGTAAAGATGAAATCCAATGTATAAGTTTGGAAAATTTCTGTGATGGTTATGCACACTGTGACGACGGTTCAGACGAAGATTTGGAAATCTGCCGTGGTAAAGTGTATTGCAGTGTAGATCAAAGTTGATCTAGCTGCTATACTCATTTCTATTTACATAATGCATGCATTAGATAAAATCAATACAAAAAAATGAATCCAGAACAAATTTTTAAAACAAAGCATTTAGAAAATTTCAAAAAGTCAGAAAAAATGTACAGATAAACCCCCTAATGCTCTGTTAAAAATGAAAAGTAATAGAAAAGACACATTTTAGTATATGTATTGAAATAAATCTGTCATTGGTATAATCAGACAGACATAATGTCTTTCTGGTGGCCTATAATGATTCAATATAAAAATGAAATTACATATATTCACGGAACCATTTTTAAGATGGAAGGTAAATTAGAAGAACAAAACTCTAAGAGATTTCTCAGAAAAAAACCATTGAAAACTAGTGAAATTGTTAAATTCTGTTTCTACATGCCACTCCCATTTTTCTGTTTTTATGTTGAAGACAGACCATGTACCCACAGCATGACAAAGTGTGATGATGGTATCAAATGCATTTACAATATGGAGTTTTGTGATGGAGATGTAAACTGTCTTGATAGTTCGGACGAGAAACCAACGCTGTGGACAGGTAAAATATACCCTTTTGATTTTGTGGAAATGATACGATTAATTACTTTTTATGAAACAAGTTCTATTTTATTTCATGTTATGGGTGCTAGTTGTTGTTTTTTACAACCCTTTAGACCGTTTGTCATCTATTAACATACCGAAATTACTGTGAATTTACTTTCTGCATATTCGCATTCTGTTCAGTGCAGATAAAATCTAAACGTTTGGAGGACCATAAACTCTAAGATTTTTAAAAACAAATAACCAATATGATATAAATGTAAAGCTAAAATCATCTAAGGACAGAGCTTTGCGTGAGGGAGATACTTCTTAGTCTTAACAAAATTTACAAAAATTTAGATATAGTAAGGTTCCAAATAAAATCGGCTTTCGGGTCAGCACCAAAGTACTGACTACTGGTCTGGTGAATACCCGCGGGGACTAACAGTACACCAGCAGAGGTATCGGCCCAGTGGTAACAAATAACTAAATACCGAAGTTACTGTGAATTTAGTTTCTGCATATGCACAATTTGACAAGTTAAGAAACGTTGAAATGAAAAATGATGAATGTGTATCAGATTTAGGTAGCTTTCGAACTCTTGTTTAGGAATGGGTACTCAAAAATTATATTTTTTTTTCGTAAGAGCAAATAAAAGATCAGGATATCTCTCATTTATTAAAAGAATTAAAACTTTTCTCAGGTAAGCGTATCGAACTGAAAAAATTCCTTACATGATTTAAACATGGGTAACAAATGCTTACACTTGTGTAGGAAACATGTGTGAGTATTTCTTACCCCAGACCGTTGTCATCTCGGCATGTATACTTTTTGAGATGAGGTTCTTTTTCATATATTATCGCCTTTTTTCAGTCATATATTATTACAAAAGCATAAAACTAATCGGGT
The DNA here is from genome assembly GCA_002080025.1 of Modiolus philippinarum. NCBI lineage: Eukaryota > Metazoa > Mollusca > Bivalvia > Mytilida > Modiolidae > Modiolus > Modiolus philippinarum. Next base: position 67,181 of record MJUU01012036.1, on the reverse strand, counting down.
TAACCATTTCATATATAAATTGCCTGGCGTCAAGGCGTCAGGTATATCTAAGGTTGACAAGTCTAACTGCTTTTGAGTGAAAAAACACAACTGTAAAATAGTTTGTCAGTTTCTATCAACTCAGAGACTCTCCCCTATACAGGGTCATTGACGACAACTAAAGATCTTTACATTTTCACCAAAGTCCGGGTATTATTGGATCACGATCCTAGTTCTTCGGTGTCTGAAATTATGGAGGAATAATGTATATTCTGTAAAAGATCTCTTATCAGTTAAGCATTTGTTATTAGGAGAAATTCATATCACAATAATGCACATGTTTATTTAGTGCTAAATCAGGCATGCTTTTTTCTAAAGCTAATACTTGAAATGTGTAACAAGTACACACCTTTACACTTATCATTTTTCAGAAGTATTATGAAGCAAGTTTTTTCAGGCGGTAAATAATATCATTATTATTTGTGAATACAAACTTTATCAAATTTATGTTTGAAGACAGCGAATGTGGTGCACGGGAGTTCAGATGTTTCGACTGGATAAGAAATGGTTCGAGAAAATGTATAAGAGAATCAGAGGTTTGTGATGGATGGAAGCACTGTAATGATAATTCTGATGAAGACAAAGAATGGTGCCAAGGTGATTGTATTCTTTAAGATGTGATAAATTATACATAGATTATTGATATCTTCTAATCGAGGTCACGCATACCAAGAGGAATCACCGAGTATAAGAAATTTGACCGAGCCATCTTTTCTTGGGTACAAGCTCTTCTTAAATGTACGACAAACTACCGTAAAAAGGGTGTTTTTTTCCCTTCGGTAATTGGTTTGGAACAATAAAAATCAATCAACATATGTTTAAAAGAATAAAAAAAATTTCCTTGCCTGAGATATTTAGCGTCTTTTAAGTATTGACTATTTTTGGCGGGAAGTATAAAGCATCTTTGTATTCGGCTATTTGTTTTTTCTTTTATTTATTTCTAAAATTTAGAATTGTCATACTTGCCTAAACCGTATAAAATAAAATATTTTCAGTAAACAACTACTAAAACGTAAGATTCAAAATCCAACAGAGCATAAAACTCGCTATTTCTATAGGCGTTGACAAGCATGGTCAATTTTTCAATGATTAATGTCACTTCTGCAAATGTGACGACAAAGCACAAATAACATAAACGTCAAAAACGCCTTCTGTCAGACAAAATCCCAAAATAACCCAACTGTAAGGAGAGCAAGTAGATCTAGATATAGAAAAAAATCGAAATCGAAAATTGTATGTACATGTATTTATACCTGCTGAAAAAGCATGCAAAAATAAAATTGTGGTTTGTCAAAATGAAGACTAGCAAAGTTAAAATTTGTTGATTTCTGTTGCTTGCTGATCAAATTTAGCTAAACATGATTTGACGACAATGCAAGTTAATCGAGATTTCGATTATCCAAACATAGGATAAAAACGTTTTATTTTACAAATCACATGACCATATGATCGAAAATCAAAACCCCTAATAAGTTCTGCTATTTATCAGTCGAAATGCTTATTTTACACAGGAAGCATTAATTATGCAGACGCTACATCCATGTCTTTTTATTCTTTGATCCATGGATGCGGGATCGTCAACAAACATAAACTTAACTGGCAAAGTGTTCTTACAATCGCTGTCATCAATTTCCCGACAAAAAGACTAGTAGAGGACGATCACAACATTTAAACAACCACAGGGCACTCATCGAGCCAATTGTAAGAAAACTTGGCATAATAAAATCATGAGACGTGGGCACAATAAACAGGTGCAAACGTGATAGTTTAAATTTTCATGTCGAGTATTCCAATTCCAGTAGCATAGAATAATGACAAAATTACCGAACATAATTGTCAAGAGCGGAAAACCGACAAAAAGACAAAACAGGTACAAAACAACCTGAAAAATTGTCAACCACAATGTTCCTGACTTGGTACAGACATTTTAAAGATATGTGGGTTAAACAGGATTTATGATTCACCAAACCTTCCCTTCCATTGCGACAGTGTCGGGCAGCAACTCAACGGCAATTGATTTTGACAGATCATAGACACTCATTGTGCCTATGTCTCTCAGTTATGAAGATATGCCATATCAACATCTTGGTATGATGACTTCGCCAACAGATGGATTGGAGAAAAATGTTTAAGGTAGATGGGTAGTCCAAAATTTTTTTCCATAGATTTTCTTTATTTTCTCAGGAAAATTTCCTTATTATATTAGCATTCGAATAAAAAAATAAAAAAGGGGTGTCACCGTGCTTGTTTTTAAAATATCTGATATCAAAATAATCAAATATTTCTAATGAATATATAGGGAAAAACAGGTATTTGGTTGTTTTCTTTAAAACTATTCCATAGAATTCTTTCTATTTTACTCATATGTTAGCCCTTTGAACATACTTTCAATACATATAAAGAAAAATGGGGGTCACCGGCTTTGTTTTCAATATAATTTGAAATATGTGAATTTTTATAGTGATATCTATGTAAAATATTTTCATCAGATTATCTCCCTTTTTCAAATACCGTATTCCAAACTATTTAATTTTCAAATTTCCAAACACCATCAAATTAGATAAATACGTGTAAAATCAAGTCAACGTAGAACCTTTGCTTTCTGTGTCACTGATATAATATTTATTGATGCATTACAAATAAAAATGTTTGCATATTTAAAAAGCAGATGATACCACAACAGTATAAATAACAAATTCAAAATGGCGGAAGACCACCGATCTACCTTAAATCAGACATTCCGACAGTTCTCTGCTTTCCGTCAAAAGTTTACCAATATATTAGTATAATAACGTAACTTGAATCTAATTGTTTAAACTTAACAAGAACTAATATGAAGTAATCTCGATTCTTCTCCATTTTGTAGCTGTTTTTATACACAACAATAAATGCGGCAATAATGCTGTTGATGAATAACAAAGAATTTAACTTCTGCATATGGCTATTTTGACAACCTATGTATAATATTTCTTTTGAAAAGAAATGAGTAAGCAGCAACTTTAATTAGAGCAAAAATTAAATGAATTGACTTCTATTTTTGAAATAAATATGCTTATGAAAGTCTAAAAAATAAAATAAAGGAAGCTGAAGATCAGCTGGTCACCCACAGGGAAAAAAGATAACTGGGATTATGGCCTGGGCTAAAGCCAGATGGGAAGCAGAGGGTAAAAAGTGCACAAATTATTTTTGTTATCTTGAAAAAAGGCATTATATTGAAAAAAAATATACCTGAAATAAAATTGGATAATGGAGAAGAGCTTACAGACCAATTTGAAATTTAAAATGCTGAAAAAAGTTATTATGAAAAATTGTATACATCAATAAATCCAGTGTTAACTGAGGAACATGAATCTTTATTTTTTGATTCACATAATCCTTTTTTAAACAAATTATCAGATGATCATAAAATTCAAGCTAAAGGTGATCTTACTTGTTTTGAATGCCTTCAAGCACTAAAGAAGATGAAAAATGGTAAATCCCCAGGGCTAGATGGTTTTACAACCGAGTTTTACAAAATTTTTTGGAATGATATTGGTAAATATTTATGTCATTCATTTAATTATAGTTTGGAAATAGGCTCCTTTTCTTTGAGTCAGAGACAAGGAGTGATTACTTACATTCCAAAGAAAGGCAAAAATAAAACTTTTTTTTTAAACAGGAGACCCATAACTCTTTCGAATGTGGACACTAAAATTGCTTCTGCTTCCCTTGCTAATAGAATTAAGCCATTCCTTTCAAGCATTGTTAGTGAAACTCAACAAGGTTTTGTGAAAGGAAGATACATAGGGGAATGTACCAGATTAATTTATGATTTAATAGAAAAGACAGACGAAGAAAATAATCCTGCTCTATTAATATTTCTAGATTTTGATAGTCTTGAATGGTCCTTTATAGTTAAAACTTTATAATTTTTAGGATTTGGTTCAACATTTTGTAGATGGGTTAAGGCGTTATACTCAAATACACAAAGCTGCATTATAAATAGTGAACATTGTTCTGATGTGTTTAATATCCGGAGGAGTACGTCAAGGGGATCCTTCATCCCCTTATCTTTTTATTTCATCTTTGGAATTGATGAGTTTTGCATTAAAACATAATCCTTGTATATCAGGAGTACAAATCAATGGTTCAGAATATTTGCTTAGCCAGTACGCAGATGACTCATCTTTAATTTTAGATGGTACTGAATTGTCACTTAGGGAATCCTTGTTCATCTTAGGAAAATTTTCTGAGCGTGCTGGCTTGAGATCAAATCTGGATAAAACGGAAGCAATATGGACTGGTTCAAAAACCTACTCTGATGAAAAACTCTTGTCAGGACAGAATCTTTTTTGAAGTAAAACAGGGAAATTTAAACTATTAGGTATTAAATTTGATTTGAAAAATGTGGACAGGACTCTTTTGAATTTTGAGGATAAGATTGAAAAAGTAGAACGGTTATTAAATTTATGGATATATAGAGACCTCACATACAAAATAACTGTCATTAAATCTTTAGCATTGCCGATTCTTATTCAATCTCTCACTGTTTTACCAAATCCTTCACCCATTATTATTAAAAAAAATACAAAATGTTTTCTTTAATTTTTTATGGAATGGCAAGCCAGATAAAATTAAACGTAATGTAGTGATAGGTCCATATGATTCTGGTTGCCTGAAAATGCCACATTAAGAATCTTTTTGTAAAGCTTTGAAAATGTCATGGGTAAACAAACTACTTGACCCACTAAATATGTCGCCATGGAAAACTCTTGTTATTGATCAATATACCAAATATGGTGGGGATAAAATTTGGTTAATGACATCAAATAGAATTAAAACTGTTGCACATAAACTCAACACTCTTTGTAGGAATATATTTTTAAATTGGGGTAGTTTGTGTTGTGATACACCGGAAGGAACCGACAGCATTTTGAGCCAGTCCATATAGTTTAATAATTCAATTAAAATAAACAATAGAACCATATTCTTTCAAAAATGGGTTAATAGTGGAATATTTTTTATAAACGATCTTTTAAAAGAAAACATGGAATTTATGTCACATGAGGGATTTGAAATACAGTATAATATTAAAGGTAATTTTCTTCAATATTATTCAGTTCTTCACACCATATCAAAGGATTGGAAAAATACTATAAAAGGTTCTTCTAAATTAGATGAAATAACAAATGACTAATAAGAGGAAATCCAAAGTCATGTAAATTTTTTTATAATAAATTTCTGTCAAGGTTATCAGAGTCACCAGTTAAACAACAAATAAAATTGTGTGAGGAACTGAATATTGAAATTTTGGATTGGGACGTTATCTATCAGCGACCTTTTCAAATTACAAAGAATAATAAACTTATTAATTTTCAATACAAGATTCTTCATAGAATTCTAAGTACAAATGATATGTTGTATAAATTTAGACTTAAAAAATCCTACTTATGTAGTTTTTGTAATGAGACAAAAGAAACCATTGTGCACTTATTTTGTGAATGTCATCTCATCAGGAATATTTGGCTTGGATCGGAAGAAATACTAAAAACCAAATGTGCACTTAAAATTCAGTCCAAAGGACATTCTGCTTGGTTCTGGCACCTTTGGCTTATCTATCAGTCTACTTATAATATGTCTAGGCCATACATAGGGGGTTTAACTCTTGTATTGAAAAAAAAACTTATGAAATAGAAGAAATGTCAGTTATATGGTATAAATCTCCTGCAGTTGGGACTTTGATTGAATATAAGTGGAAACCTTTAAAAAATATTTGGAATGATGAATAGGGGTATGGTTTGGTAAGAATGTAAGAGAATGTGTGCGTATGGTACGAAATGCAATTTTATTATTAGTATACTGGGGGCACATCACAATTGGACAGTGCTATGTGTGCGCCCCATGTTTATTTTTTGTAATATAATTATTTTTGGATTGCAAGTATGATAGAGTTTGTGTGTAGTTATTTAGAATGAGTGAAACAATTTACCTCTGTATTTTTCTTTCTTTGAGAAACAACTTGTTTATTTTCTATAAAACTTAATAATTCTTCTTTCTGGTTGAGGTTAGTGGAGGGACAGTGGGGACCACCACTGCTGCTCTATTGACCTTAACTGTTTTTTTGGGGGGGGAATTGACAATATACCAGCTTCATGAGTTTTCATAGTACAATTAATTTCTAATTAAAAAATATATGTATATATTATCCCTTTGTGAAACTATATATTTGTTTTTTTCAAATGTATACATAATATTATGTAAACCACAAGCTTCAAAAATAAAGAATTACAAAAAAAAAACTTTAATTGAAACCAATTTATTCTGATAATATTTACAGCATTTTGTTTACTGGCATATTTGTATTTAGGCTTCACGTGTCCACCTGACAAGAAAAAATGTCACGATGGGTCAAAATGTATAGCATTATCAGTACTATGTGAAAGTGCAATAGATACGGAATACACGACCTGTGCAGATGGATCAGATGTGTTATTGAGACAACAGTACTGTCCAGGTAGTGTATATTGTACCAATTAGTCAAGGTAGTTTATAGTATAGATAAACAAACATACTGTAAAGGTAATTTATATTGTATTAGAGGGAGAATACTCTTCAGTGGTGTATATTGTATCTGAAAGATAACCACTTTGTCAAGGTAGTAGATATAATATACTAACCAACAAAACAAACGCCCACCTACTATGATCCTCAATTTATTTTCTAATAGGGATGCTAGAATTACAATTATTGTTGTAACCAATTTTTATTCGTTCCTTGCATATTTGTTATGACAATTTTAGTCGATGCTAATGAGAGACATTTTCCGAAACGGCGGTCAAAATTTTTTTTTGCGGAATACAACATTAGGTCAATGGAGGTCGGAATTGAAATTTCATTATTTGTTGGTAAAATTAATACATTATTGGTAACTTATCCGAAAACACAAAAATTTCCATAACAAATAAGGGGAAGGTCAAATTCTGGAGTTTTGACGTTTTTCAATTTGACATCATGACTTCATACGTTTTCCAACATTATTCGTATTCGATGAATTTCGGATTACTCGGTTATTATTTCTAAACAAATTAAAGTCTCTTTTCACTTAATTTAAGGCCACACTGCAACAAATACTCCAAGAGGTCAAAACCGCCAGATCTTGTTCAGTAAGTGAGAGCTTCGTTTTCGAATATTCACTGAAGTATCGATTATTTCAAAATGGCAAATTATTTGTAATCATTCAATGTGCCAATGTTGTTCTTGTTTGACAAAAATATCCTTTCGACTTTCTGCGCATGCTCATTTATGACTCGATTCTATCAACCGAAAGTTCTCTTAATTTTGACCGGAAGTATTCTTTTCAAGAGTAAAATTAGAATTGAGTAATTCTAAAGATTATAATCAATTAACGGGAACAGAAATAATGCTTTTTTTAAATTATATTCCACAAAAAATGAGAGTGGACGTTTCTTTTGTTTATTAGTATATTATTAATAAGATATTTTTCAAGCTATTCCACTGGCAAGAACATAATCACATGACCTCCTATATTATGCGAGGTTGCACACAAACAGTATATCAAAAACCGCTGATTTCATGGGTGATATTGCACGGTTACTAAAAATAGCTCAAAATGTTATTCTCGTTCCTGCATAGAAATGACATATCAAAACGTCTGATTGCAAGGGTGATATTGCACGATTGCTAAAAATAGATCAAAATGTAATTCTTGTTCTTAACACCTAAAAAGGTCATTAAGAGTTTAAATTGTTGTATTATAACCAGTACAGGTTTAAAATTTGATAGGAGAAATTGATTACGGCATATCAAAGAGAAATATAAATTTCCTTTCATTTACATATATGACTGATTAACCACCATGTCGGTCAGAAATATGCTTAAATTGCTGGTGCTTTAGTATTGTAGCATTCTTGCTCATTTTTGTTTATTTGTTTTGTCTTTGTCATACTGTCTCAATTTGTGTTGCTGTGAATTGCCGTGATTTTGGTTTATGATTTTAGAATTTCCCCTTTCCTCGTTCTTGCTTCGGTATTTGTTTGCCGATATATTAAATAGATATTCTTTAATTGCTTCATTTTCTTGTTTGTATCACTTCAGATGAGCAGGCCAAAATAAATATGCATAAATCACAATTTTTGAAATGTAGGAAATGTATGAAAGAACATATTTACTTACTTATAAAACAAAATTGCCAAAGTGGGATATCAAAATGGAATATGTGTTCATTACTAAAGTAATGGTAAAAGTGTTTCAATTAATATGCATCAATTTAATTAGTAACATAGCAAATGTAGCCTTTGTACTAGGTCAATATTATATTTTATCGACCAAGAAATGCATATCGACCTCCAGCTTCGCTGTCGGTCCATATGCATCTTTAGGTTGACCTATACATAGGCTATAATTGTATAGTATCAGCTACACATCAATGCTTACAAGATAGTGTAAATTGTATCAGAAAGATACATATTCACCAGATACATGTCGTTTATATGTTGTTTAGACCACAATGCTGTCAATATATTTTATATTGCATCAGAAAAACAAGCATACTTTCCATAGAATAACAAAATATAGAAATACATGGACATTTGAGCTGTTGAAAGGGGGTCAATTTGAAATCGAAAAAAAATATAATAAACACATACCAAAAATAAAAAGGGTAGAAATACTAAAAAAAGTCGTCCAATTTATTTTGACAGATCTGTCGTTTTCACGAAGGTCGTAAGAAAAGTTTCCTAATAGTTTATAATGTATCAGACAAACACATATCCCAGATATATTTATTGCACCACATAGACAGTAATACTGTCATGGTAATATGTATTGAATCAGATATACTAACATACTGTCGAGGTATGTTGTATCATATCTGCTTATTATGAGCAGAATAATTTTTTGAGCACAGTTTGTTCTGTTATTCCAAATATTATGTTGCACAAAGCACATACAATCAGACATGACATTGAAGAAGCTCATGGTGTGCACTAAATTTGGTGAAGTTTACATACAAGGCATAGAAAGTTGGTATATCAGTTGCACTGATTTTGTTCAGGCCTGATAACATACATCTAGCTTATTTTGCAAGGAGGTTAATACCTCTGACAGGAGATGATTTTCAGTTATAATTTCAAGAACAGGTTAAAAGTGTCTAAGAATAATTATTTTCACAATCGTTGGCCTTGCAAATCGGGATATAAGTATGAGGGATTCCTTCTTTTCTATCCATTGGTAGTATAGTTAAGATCTCCGTAACGACGCTTATGGAACATCCAATCTCAGACTAGCGTGAACTATCTTCAATTTAGGCTAGTTTAAGAAACAACTATCTCCTTTCCATTCATTTCCTGTATTATCTATTGATATGCAAATTATTGAGAATTCGTCCATTTTGTGTCATTATGTATTCTTTTAGAAAATTAAACAATGACATGATGTACTACTTGAATATAGAAATTACATCAACCTGCGTAAAGAAAGCAAAATATACATAGTTTCCTCAACGTTCATTGAAGATCTTATGGTGGGTTTGAGTTGTTATTACTCCCTTTGGGTCTTTGTCTCTTTGACACATTCCCCGTTTCCCTTCTTTTTTCCATAAATATTTTATGCGAATTATCATTTCAGAGTACGAATGCAGAGAGGACATGGGAAAGTGTAAAGACAATTTGCAGTGTGTTTACCTCAATAATTTTTGCAGTCACAATGAATTTCCCGCTTGTAGAGATAAATCGGATAATGATAAAGATGTTTGCAAGGGTAGGATATATAGTGACTATTTTAAACAAATTTGTTTTAACTTGTCTCTTTGTAATGATCTTCTAACCACAATGGTGTTATCCCAGTAATTTTAACTTATTACTTTGATATATATTCACATTACCGGGAAAACGTTAAACGCGTTTGTATGACATTTGTTTCACTTCAGTCGTTTAATTGCTGGTTTTGCAAGTAGTTGTTAATTTATTCTATTTGGAACCTTGCAATATCTAAATTTTGTAAATTTTGTTGAAAAACAAGGAGTATCTCCCTCATGCAAAGCTCTGCCCTTAGCTGATTTTGGCATAACATTTAGATCATATTGGTTGTTTGTTCTCTATCAGTTTTTAAATATCTTTGAGTTTATGGTCTTCCAAACGTTGAGATTTTATCTGCACTGAAGAGACATAAGTTTTCGAAATGCGCATATGCAGAATTTAAATTCACAGTAACTTCGGTATTGATGACTTTATAATTGAAAATTGAGAATCAGCATGAATTCTCTATGAATTTAAATTGAATAGTAGAACATAATAACAATATATATGTTATTTCTAATGTTGATACCTGCTATGAAATCATTTGAAATTAGAATCACATTCGGATATTCCAAATTCCGGAAACACAACAAAAAAATGGTAGTTACAAATACCGAATAATGAAAAACATTCACTTACTATTAAACAATGAATGGATATGGAGTAAATGTACACGAGACAAAGTCTGTACAATACACGGTAAACCTAAACGTTTTTATTGTGATTCACAATGGGCCATGTAAGTCACCATGGGCTTACAATATAATATTTACTCATACCTCATTGTAAGTTCAATTGCACTTTATTGAGTGGAATTCATAGATACATGTCGTTTTACGCTACATCTGAGTTTCTTATGCCCCCGCCGTTAGGTGAAGGGGGCATTAAATTTTACCCTTGTCCGTTCATCCGTCCGTCCGTCCCTCCGAAATTTTCGTCAAGGATTTCTCAGCTTGTGTATGCAGGAATTATTTGATATTTGGTATGAAGCTTTGATATGATGAGTTGTACCGTGTCTCCACTTTTCAAGTCCGTCACTCATCTACTTCCTGTTTACCGATATATCTGTATGGCGGGGGCATCCGTGTCCCATGAACATATTTTTTTTATCTACTCGTGTATGCGTTACCGCCATCAATCATAAAATTTATTGGCAAAGTGTTTTGACAATCGTTGTCATCCGTTGCAGGTCAAAATGATTAATAGCAGACAATCACCATACATAAACAGCCACAGAACAATCCATTAAAGCCTATTAAAAACTATGTTATTATGAGAATTAGTAATGCGTTGTTTATTACCGATATTCCTCGCATTTGTAGAAGACTTTAAAAAGCATTAAAGCAAAGAGTCCTTACTTATTTTAGTTCCAATTGTAAATTTAGTTCTCTAAATAGGGATAATCGGAAACTAGGGTCAATTTTTCGAAATTCAACTAGTTTTGTTAACTTTTCCATTTCACAGGCGGATATATTCCAATCATCTTGAAAATGCTTATATTTGTATGACTAGCAAATTTTCGGCGGTTCTGTATAATGCCAGATCTCCCTGTCTTTTGAGCGTAAATTTTCTGTGACCATAAAATTAAATTTATGATTTTCCATTACGCTTGTATTCTTTTTGGACCCACGCTGAAGAAATCTAAAGGCATCAACTGCACCATATGAGTTCAAATTATATGGGGATATGTTTGATGCATCTTCATAGCTCTTAAACTTTTTCACTTTTAGTTAACACACACCTTGCCAGCAGTTGATTTTCATGGTTTTTGGGACAAACATTTCGCGCAAGGGTATTTATCTCACTCAAAGCTTATAAATTCGACGATGCCTTTACTTCGCCTTCAGTTTTTTGCGAATTTTCCTTGACGCCATATAAGGCAAAAATTATCACCACGCGGAAGTTTCCACGTTTGTGGTTTGTTTAGTACCAGCTGATTGACAGCATCTCTTTTGTGAAGTACTATTAAGGCCATCCTAAATTAATTCTATGTTTTACGTCAACCTGAGACCTCGAAAGCTACTTGGAAGCGAGGGACAAATAAAAAAAACAAAAATTTCAAGCAAAAGGTTTATAATTATCTTTTACAAATTGTAATGCATAAATATGCTTTAATACAGATTTCACACTTTTGATTTAAATTCTTGACTGACATAAAATATTTAATTCCACTTTCTTTTGCAAGTCATTCATCGTTTTTATACCCGACTGCTCAATTATTGACAGATCGTGGCCTAAATTCAAAAGTTTGGACATTTAAAAAAAATTGTTTTTTTTTTATTTTCAAGATTTTTTTAACACCTATGAGGGTGGTCACGTTAAACATAGAATTAATTAAGGACGGCTTAACCTCACTTATGTTCGCTTACAGAGAGACCCTGTATTTGGTCGTATTTCAAATGTAATGATGGTATAAAATGTATACTTGAAGAAGATTTATGTAATATGAGATCCGACTGTTATGACAACTCCGACGAAGATCCCGTAATGTGTAGAGGTACATACGGTATTATTGCAGTATTTCACCCATCATATGTTAATTGTGTGTTCAAATGCTCTATTGGGAACAATGTGTTATATATGTATAATAAAAATTTGCCATAATTGGCAAAAACAATCAAATGAAATATTTTTTCTTGAATTTGTGTTAGTTTTGATGCACATAAATTTCGTATAAGAAATGAAATTTTATGTGAAAATTTTTATGTCTGAAAAGAGATACCTATTAGCTTATTCATTCATCGAAATATTTGTAATACACATGAAGCTCGTGACCAAATGGCGAAACATGTCAGGAAAAAAATAAATTTTAGAGCATAGGGATTAAGTAAACATCAATTGGTATCATGATTATAAGAGGTGCCGTGTGCTGACCCTTTTCTGTCAATAGATTTGTTTTGGTTATATTGGCAATAAAATTCAACCGTTAGGTAAATAAAAATGTAAATGCTCAATGTTCTTAAAAACAGGAAAAGCTGTAGTCCCATAATATGAAAAATGTTTAAGACTTTGACTTTTCTACGCTTGTACTTTTAGTTCTTTTCATGTCTACAGGCTGTCTTTGTGTATCAACAAATAAATTTTGTTAGACTATTTGTAAATTTTCCAGCAAAAAATTGCACAGAGGAGGACCATGTAAAATGCGCTGATGGCATACAGTGTATCTGGCAATCAAGAGTATGCGATGGTCGTACAAATTGTGTGGATGGCTCTGATGAGGGAGAACACTGTTTAGGTAATAAAAGACTGTACCTAAGAATATTTGTCAATTAAGTTATATGAATAGCATGAAACATGTTTTGAAGAAGATTTCACATAACTTTAATTTGATTGTCTTTATAGCTTTTTAGATTAAATTTGTTTCCAACATATAACAGCATAGGAAGCCACAACATATAAACATGTAAAAGGTGCCATATTTAAACCTTTCTGCCTTATGTACACTAGGTCATGAGTTCTGGACCGTTAAGTGTAAGTACAGAGAAACTAATTAAAATTGTTTTTCTTTTTTACTTTTTACAAATATTGTTTTAAAACCTTTGTATATTAAGTCTATGATATCCATTTTTGAACCCTGATCAAAATAACAAGGTAACAATTGAAGTTTAGAATTGACTAACCAGATTTTGAAACCAACAAATCGATGTCTGCACATGCAATCCCTCACAAAAAACTAGAGGCTCAGAGACTTAGACTGTATTGCGCACCTGACAAAATGCTTCTTTGCAATGCATGACCAAAATGATGTTTTTTACCAATGAGCTATGTTCTCCACCTGTTTGTCTGATCCTATTGAAAACTTTTGCATATGACATTCTTTACATTTAATTAAATTTGCTTGAATAGTTTCTGAAAAGATGATGAAAATACCGGTCATATCGGTCACATTCAATGAGAAACTATGATCTGCGCTGCAAGCCATATTTTTTGTCGCATCGAAATAAAATGAGCAATTTTTGTAAAGCTCTTTTCGTACATCGTTCCTTTAAGATTTGGTTGAATTTGCCTCAGTGGTTTCAGAGGAGAAGATAAAAATGTGATTTTCCCATATGGTCCAGTGTTAAACTATGTTCCGTGCTGGCGGCCATGTTTTCTATCCGATTGTAACGAAATGAGCAATCTTTGTTATGGACCTTCCTTACATCATTCCTGTAGAGTTTGGTAGACTTCGCTTCAACCGTTTGAAAGGAGAAGATGAAAATGTGATTTTTCCAATAGGGTCCAATGTTCAACCTTAGTTCCACGCTGGCGGCCATGTTTTTTGTCGGATCGAAACAATCCTTGTAAAGGACCTTAAGTACATTATTTTTGTAAAGTTTGGTTGAATTTGCTTCATTGGTTTTAGAGGAAAAGATGGCAATGTGATTTTCCCAAAGGGTCCAATGTTCAACCTAAGTTCCGGGCTGGCAGCCATGTTTTTTCTTTTCGGATCAGAAGAAAATAAACAATCTTCGTAAAGCACCTTGAGTACATCCTTCCTGTAAAGTTTGATTGAATTTGCTTCAATGGTTTCAGAGGAGAAGATGATGTGATTTTCCCTTGGTTCCAATGTTAAAATACGTCCATTTTTTTAATCGGATCGGAACGATTTGAGCAATCTTTGTTAAGGACCTTTAGTACATCATTCCTGTAAAATTGGTTGAATTTGCTTAAGTAGTTTCATAGGAGAAGAGGAAAATGTGATTTTCCATTAGGATACAATGTTAAACTATGTCCTGTGCGCGTGGCCATGTTTTTCATCGGATCGGAACGAAATGAGCAATCTTTGATCAGGACCTTTAGTTTATTATTCCTATAAAGTTTGCTTGAATTTGCTTCAACTGTCTCAGAAGAGAAGATGAAAATGTTATTTTCCCATTGGGTACAATGTTAAACTATGTTCCGTGCTGGTTGCCATGTTTTCTATCGGATCGGAACGAATGAGGACATTTAATAAATCATTCCTTCATAGTTTGGTCAAATTTGCTTCAGCCGTTCCACCAGTGAAGCTGAAAATACATTTCCCATCGTATCGAAATGAAATGCGCAATCTTTGTAAAGGACCTTCCACACAACATTCCTGTAAAATTTGGTTGAATTTGCTTCAGTGGTTTCAGAGGAAAAATTGAAAATGTGAAAAGTTAACGGACGGACGGACGACGGACACCAGGTGGTAGCAATTGCTCACACTGACCCTTTGGGTCGAGTGAGCTAAAACCGGACATGCCAACGCTTTGCATTTGATGTTGCCAAGGTTCAATCTCAAACCTTTTCATGTTGTTTGGTCGTTTTGTCATGTATTTTGCTATCGCATTTTGCCCAAATCCCGGTCGAATCATTCCTATTTTAACTTTAGAATGTTTGGCCTTATAAAATGACATTAACAGCAATATACTCATATTTTTAATTTTGGTATGATATTGGATTGACAGAGGAAACCCAGTTAATATCATAGTGGTCTAAACTTAGGGTCAAGTGTATATTTTAATGCTTTGCCTTAACCAGTCACCACATATACCTTTTCATCTTTTGATTCTAGTCATTCATATACAGTGTTTGTTCCAGTACCAAAAACAACCAACCCGACGCTTTAATGTGATTACCTTGGTTCAAGTCTTTCTATTTTTTAGATGCATAAGTTATGTAAAGTAAGTGAAAACCGAATCGTCAAGCTTACAAGGGCTTACACAAAGAAAACAAAAACATACCGAGTTCTTAAATTTCAGCTTCCGCTACATAGACGATGTACTTTCACTCAAATTTAAGGAATATTTACATCAGATCTATTCCACTGAGGTACAAATTAAAGAAACAACTGACACAACTACTTCACTTTCGCACCTAGATCTTTTGTTGTAAATTGACGAAGATGGACGTTTGAAATCTAAGTTATATGACAAGGGAAATGTTTTTAACTTTCCCTTTCTTAGCAGCAATATACCTAACTCTCCAGCCTATGGAGTGTACATTCAACACTTGACTCGTTACTGTCGAGCATGTAGTTTGTACAGTGATTTTTAATAAAGTAAAAACACTGTACTTAAAGCTGCTAAATCAGAGATTTGTTCAGCCCTTTTTGTCAATTTCGCCTTTCAAGAAATTCTATGGACGTCACCATAACATCATTGAAAGATAAGACATGTCATCTTAAGCTAGATTCACGTCTCCCTGGATTTGCTTGTACCGATTTTGACTTTTCCCTAGATTGACTCACTTACAGTGTGACGGGTGCTGTTAACAGAGCAGAACATGCTTACCTTTCCGGAGCACCTGATGTCGCTCTCAGTCTCATGGGAGTTCACACTGTGAGTGCCTTGGTTTTTAAAGTTGTGGTTTTTTTTTGGTTTTTTTTTTATTTGCGCTTTGTCGCTGTCTAACGTCATTGTTTTCTGTGTTCTCGTTTTGCCATGACTTTTGACTTCGATTTATGTAAATACCACTCCTTTGTTCCTTCGGTTTCTAATGTCGTATTTTTTCTTAAACGAGTAATCCAAGGACATTGGTAACATAGGAAAAGCAAATACATAGCATGAGTACGGCACAGACAAGAAAAATGAAAACATACACATACAAAGACGAACAACATGGACTCAATAAAAAAAAATCACGGGTGAGATCAGGTGCACCGATGGAGTAAGCATCCCCTGATTCGTATAAGACCCCCGTCGTGTTGAAAATGTCAAATAGGTAGAGGCTTTTAAAGGGAAAGATTTATTGTCATCTGGAAAACAGCTATCTCATAGCGGTCCACAAGATGGTGATGTCTATCGTAAAACTGGAGTAATGACTAAAAGTAATGGGTACAATACCCTTAATCAAGTAAAAAATTGCAGAACAGAACTGCAAAGAACCAAAGTCCAAGAGGCAGAGAGACAAGACAGGTGGAAAACCAGCGAAAAATGGACGACCGCAATGGCCCTGATTTTGTACAGGCATTTCAAAAGAAATGGTAGGTTAAACTGGTTTCATATCACACCAAACCTCTTCTCCCACTGCGGCAGTGCCCGGTAGCAATTCAATAGCAATTTACTATTTAAAGGTCGGAGACAGTAAAAAGAACTGATTATCAAAGTAAAAAATGAACCAGAGTTCGGGCCGAAACTTCAATTTTTTTCTATAAGGGAATGGTATATATTAAAGAACTTTTTAATTAACTTATAAGACGGAATTTGCTGAAGCCTTGATTAATAAGGCCATCAGTTAGATAACTAATGCAAAATTGTTAACAAAACTTTGATAGTTTGTGATATGTATAAAAATGGTTTATATATTATACAATATTGATTACATTTGGAGTTACCAGTTACGTTACAGCTGCTTTCATTGCTCTGTTGAAGTACTGTAGATAAGTAATGTATACATTTCTAGATATTCTTTTAACAATAAAATTCAACTGAATACAATAAAAACAGACGAGAAAAGTAGTTATGGTCATATCGTGATCATGGTGGCAGTTATGGCCTAGTATGATTCCAATTGGACAGGTGGTCTCAAAGGAGAAGATCTTTGAATGTTTTCTCATGTGGTCCAATGTTAAACAAGCGTATGTAACACTTAACTTGAAATCATCACTCAAATAATTTTACGGTCGACATCACCATCTCATTTACAAAGAGTTCAGAGAAAGTCGGAAGACACAGGTTTCATTTTTTTTCCAGTTACACTCTGGACTAACATATACAACATGACAGATATAAATGCTAATACAAGCAGAAATCTACAAATTCTCATCTAAATGAAGCAGCGTTTGATGTTCTTTTGCTGCAGCCGTACTATCCGCTGTTATATCTATATTGCACATTCGCTTTATTGCAAGTGCGTTTTAATAATGGAGACGTTGCTATACAGTTCGAACCGGGTATTACCAATGCTTAATCAAATGCTAATACCCGATATGCATTAAAATAAAAAAATAATAGGGAGTAACAGTAAATATACATATACAAATTAAACTTAGACTGTAAGAAACAGTCATCAAATTCAATATTTGCATATGATACCGAAAGAATGACAGGCATCAAGCTCCAAAATATAAACAATCTTACAAACCAATACAAGTTTCAGACAGTTGTTAGGCGAATTCATTTATTCGCCTTCTGTCACTATAAATTCAAGTTTTATTTTCAAACCAGTTAGTATCTATTCTTATGTTCCTACAAATATAAATACATAAAAAGAATAATGAATCACTATTTAAATACTACAGACACTTACACATCGGCCATTTTCCTTGACATTCATCTTGAAATTGACAGCAAAAGTAGTTTTAAACTAAGCTGTATGACAAACGCGATGACTTTACTTTTCCAATAGTCAACTTTCATTTTTTAGTTCACCTGGCCTAAAAGGGCCATCACTATGCGTCCGTCGTCTGTCGTCCTTCGTCCGTCGTCTCTCCGTCCGTTAAAAATTTCAAAATCTTCTCCTCTGAAACCGCTGGGCCAAATGTAACCAAACTTGACTTGAATCATCACCAGGGTATGGCATCTCAGAATTGTGTTCGATTAGTTGGCTGGTCAAACAACATGGCCGCCATTGCTAAAAATAGAACATAGGGGTAAATTGCAGTTTTTTGGCAAATACCTTGAAAACCGTTACAGATATCGAAAATCTGACTTGGTGTGAAAATGATCAGCATGATGAGATCTACCCACTGTGCAGTTTTGTAGAAAATCTGAAATCCCATCTCGGAGTTATAGCCCTTTTTCCGTAAAATTTTCATCATTATTGCATTTTTTATTTTTTATTTCAAAAAGTGTAACAGATAGCGGTCAAGTGTAAATTGCAAAAATGTTCAGCATATCAAGATCTACCCACCCTGGAATTTTGAAGAAAATCCATAAACCCTTGTAGGAGTTATTGCCCGAATTTTTCAAATTTTCTTATTTTTCGTCTTTTATTTTCAAAACTATTGAAGATGAAGGTTAAGTGTAACATAAAATGTTTGCCATGCTGTTGTGACTTCAAAACTGGCGTTGAAAATAGTTCGTTGACCGCAATTTTCAAAATGGCCGCCAAAAAAGGTTGGAAAATTAAACATTGTTCGATTTCAATGAAATTTGGTTTCCAAATAGATATTGATGTTGTGATTTCAAAACTGGTGTTGAAAATTGTCCATTACAAGCCATTTTCAAAATGGCCGCCAAAAAAGGCGGGAAAATTCAACATTGTCCGATTTCAATGAAATTTGGTTTCCAAATAGGTATTGATGTCGCAACTTCAAAACCGATGTAAATAATTGTTCGTTGACCGCCATTTTCAAAAAGGCCGCCAAAAAGGCTGGAGAATTCAACATTGTCAGATTTCAATGAAATTTGGTTTCCAAATAGGAATTGATGTCGCAACTTCAAAACTGATGTTAAAAATTGTTCGTTGACCGCCATTTTCAAAATTGTCGCCAAGAAAGGCTGGAGAATTCAACATTATCTGATTTCAATGAAATTTGGTTTCCAAATAGGTATTGATGTCGCAACCTCAAAACCGATGTTAAAAATTATTCTTTGACTGTCGTTTTCAAAATGGCCACCAAAAGAGGCGGGAAAATTCAACATTATCTGATTTCAATTAAATTTGGTATCCAAGTAGATATTGATGTCACTACTTCAAAGCCCGGGTTTAAAATTGTTTGTTGACTGCCTGCCATTTTCAAATGGCTGCCAAAAAAGGTGGAAGTCAAAAAAGCCCAACAAAGAAATATAGAAAACATGGTCAGACTTTAAATACAGTTCAAGATATTGATGGTTTTCAAGCTACGAAAGTTTGAGAGACTGAAGATCAACTGTATAAGTTACAATGTTACCTTGATTGTGGCAACTGAAAGCCAGCTGAGCGATACAGGCTCCTGGGAGCCTCTGGTCTTTTAGATTCCAAAAGTGACAGTATATAGAAATTAAATTTCCCAGTTCATTTGCCACTTCAGGGCCTGTGATCGATACAGTGACTTGCATGATAAAGCCAGTTGCTCACAAATAGGCTTATGGCCCCCGGCCCCATTTACAGGTGATAAAACCCTTGTATACACTTATCTGACAAAGCCATGGAATATTTTAATTGTGTTCTTCAACCAGACTTCAGTAATTTACCCTTCAACATTATTACAATTCTTTATATCGATCGTATAGCTAATACCTTTTCCACCACATTTCGTTTTTTATCTGTCTTATTCAAAACCAGTGAATATGATGAAATTAATTTAATAAAAGGGACAACAGGAAACACCTAAAATGGCTGAAAATTATAACTACATGCCACAATCTGTTAGGGAACTACACAGGAAAAACACAAATTAGACAAAAGACAAACGTAAACAACAATAGGAACTCGGGACAGCCAGACTTGGTATCGGCACTAGCAAAAGCCAGCGGTAGGGTACCAGCGGTACCTGTCCAGGTCAGCAGACATCAAGCTTAAACATTTAGAATCAAACTATCAAATAAATCATGAAGGTAGTATTAAAAATTACAAAAGGTGCACTGATAGTTCTTTTAAGTTTCCAAAATTTATAACTTATGGACAATATAAACTACTCTGTTTATATCACTTCTGGTAAATCCAACTTACATTACATCAGATTCGTGTAAAAACTATTAATATCAAAATGTTAGAACTTCAATATGTTAACTTTGGTTTACTCCTCATATAGATCCAGATTTTGAAACAACTAAAATTAATATTGCAGAATACAAGTGTTTAGACGATATGTGGAAATGCAATGATGGAAAACAGTGCATATTTGAAAGAGACGTTTGCGAAGCAGGAAGTCGATGTTACAAAAATAATGCTAACCAGTGTTCTCACGAAAATGATTGCAAAGATGGCTCGGACGAATGGTTAGAAACATGTCAAGGTATATGAGACTGATAACCATATAATTTTGTCAGACCATTTTATGGTTTCTGATTGAAATTCTTGACAAATTTGACATTTAAGAGCAATTCTCTGTAATGGCCAAAATATTCTGGCACGCACTTTCAGTTAATTTTATTATAATTTTAAATATGGGTAGATACCCTCTAAATGATTAAAAAATATCACTGAATATATTTTGAAATATGTACCGTTTCCATGGAAACGGCTTTGAAACCTGTGAGGCCGTGATATTTTCAAAAATTGTAAAAGTATATAAAAGGCAACAATTTAACACAATTTCACAAATCTTTGTTTTCAATTTTTTTTGTTCAATAGAATGTACTTATCTTTGTATAAAAACTTGAAAAAAAAAAGTTAGTTGCAAAGGCCCCAGGGTCCAAAATGTCGTTTTTTATCAAATATTTGAACAGCTACCACAGAAAAATGCAGCGACTCCCAGTGATTCTGAATAAAATGCTAAACAAAGTGTATATTGCTATTATAAACAAGAGGCTCTCAAGAGCCTGTATCGCTCACCTGGACCATGACTGACATAAATAAAGGCATTT
>MJUU01012036.1:25575-37467 GCA_002080025.1 Modiolus philippinarum | reverse complement strand
AATTAACTAAATACCGAAGTTACTGTGAATTTATTTTCTGCAGATGCGCATTTCGACAACTTATGTCTCTTCAGTGCAGATAAAATCTAAACGTTTGGAAGACCGCAAAAATCAAAGATGTTAAACTGATAGAGAACAAATACCCAATATGATCTAAATGTAAAGCCAAAATTAGCTAAGGACAGAGCTTTGCATGAGGGAGATACTCCTTAGTTTTCAACAAAATTTACAAAAATTTAGATATTGTAAGGTTCGAAATATAATCGGCTTTCGGGTCAGCACCGAAGTACTGACTACTGGGCTGGTGAATACCCTCGGGGACTAACAGTCCACCAGCAGTGGCATCGACCCAGTGGTAACAATTAACTAAATACCGAAGTTACTGTGAATTTATTTTCTGCAGATCGTATTTCTTTTAAGTAGCCACGTCTAAATTTTCATATTTGGAAAACAATCAAACATGTTTACAGCCTATACAGGGAGCTGAATCCTGTTTATCTAATCTAAAAGAACCATCAAATGCAACAAATATATGTCTCAGTTTTTTTGTTACAAGACCTTGTTTAAAATTTAAAAAANGCTTTCGGGTCAGCACCGAAGTACTGACTACTGGGCTGGTGAATACCCTCGGGGACTAACAGTCCACCAGCAGTGGCATCGACCCAGTGGTAACAATTAACTAAATACCGAAGTTACTGTGAATTTATTTCTGCAGATCGTATTTCTTTTAAGTAGCCACGTCTAAATTTTCATATTTGGGAAACAATCAAACATGTTTACAGCCTATACAGGGAGCTGAATCCTGTTTATCTAATCTAAAAGAACCATCAAATGCAACAAATATATGTCTCAGTTTTTTTGTTACAAGACCTTGTTTAAAATTAAAAAAAAAATGAATTTGAAAATTCTCAAAGGTAAGACTTAAATTTCATTTATTTTCAAAGCAGGTCATATATATACGCAGTATTAAGAATTTTTTCTACCTTAGATACAAACCATTATGGTGATAATTTTCCGTCCACGTAGATGGATGCAATATATTTACTACATTTGAATATAATTTAAGCTCGACCGTGTGAGGAGGGGCTTCGTAAATGTGCTGATAGAATTCAATGTATTTGGAATGATACTGTATATTGTGATGGATATTCTTCCTGTGATGACGGCTCTGATGAAGACATAAACTTCTGTAGAGGTATTCTTAAATAATGGGTACTTTCATAATAATCCTGTATAATGTCCAAGTACAGCCGTATTGGTTTGAGGTCACCTGTATTGGCCCGAGGCAGATGATCGAAACCCAATACGACTGTACCGTCAAACATGATGTTGATATCAGATACTGACAAAAATCACTAATTAATGCACAACTCATTAGTAGAAAACTGCCTTCCAAATCTGAAATCAATCGTTTCAGTAAGAGCTGACGTGAATTTTGTGACGAAAATTTACACTTCAGAACAGTGCTAAAACATTCCATGACTTTAGACACAATTTTCTTAAAAAATATGCTAATGTGCCAGGTCTGAATATTTACTTGGAAAAGCAGTATTATAAATTGGGAAGAAACGATTCAATGGTGAAACGATATGTGTGACAAGTGCAAATTAGAAGCGTTGTTACAGGTTTTTACACTGAACGTGCCCATATGATGCACAACAAGGGGAGACTCCTACCCTGTATTTGCAAACCGGTCTCACCCCACTTGACCAAGCCCATGATATTTATTTAGAGTCTATCATTTAAAGGGTTGTAAGATAAGAATGCGAAATGTACCTTAGAAAAGTATGATTGTGGGAACTCACCAATTCAATGAAAATCATTTTAGTAAACAGAAAAAAATTGCAACTTTTGATCTTGTTTAAACTTGAAAAAATCTCTGCAGAAATGCTAAATGATGACAATTCAAGAAGAGAAAAATTAAATTGCAATTTGAAAATGTGCTGCAGATGGGAAGTACTGTTATAAAGTATACCGTCCTATCTTAGTGGATTACACTGTTTTTCAATGGACAATTATAACATCATAATGGACGCTGAAGGCCACGAAAACCGATGGCTCGAGTACATATGATTGCTGTGAAATGCGTTTCTTTTATATTTATTCACAGAATACAAGTGTCCGGAGGAATATATAAAATGTAACGATGAAATACAGTGTGTTTACAATATGCATGTATGTAACGGCTGGCCAAACTGCAAGGATAAATCTGATGAGGAAATAAGCATGTGTCAAGGTAAAAAAAAAACGAATTCAGTATATATCGGCAAACGGATGCCGAAGCAAAAAGCGGGAATAGGGAAAATCTTAACTTACAATGAGGTATGAGCAAAGCTCATTGCTGAAGGCCTCATAGTGACTTGTAAATGAAGAACACCAATAAAAGCGTTGTTCCATTTATAACTTCTATTGTGTACTGTATTTTAGGAACTTTATCTCATGTGCATTTACTCCATATCCTTTCATTGTTTAATCAAAATTCAAAAATGACAATTCATATTAACCAATTTACAACAAACCAAGACAATCCAATAATACAAAAATTAACAAGAACACAAAACTAAAGCACTATCCCCTACCAAAACTGGAAGTATTGCCAGGTGCTACAGAAGAGTACATGTCAGCAATATCTGCTTCGGTATCAAAGCAATATTCTCTACCTAATAAAATATTTATTTAAAATGTGAACATACCTTTCTGAAAACTTAAAATCTGACATTTGAACATACATGTGTGCATATATTTTAGGGGTTCACACTGTTAGTGCTTTATATATGAGGCGTTCTGGTTCAATTTTCTTTATTTTTTTGTCTTTGTCATACCGTCTCAATTTGTGCTGGATGCGAATTGTCGTTTTACGGAATTATGATTTTAGATTTCCTCCTTTCCTCGTTTTTGCTTCGGTTATCGTTCGAAGATGTATAAATGAGTCATTAATCGAAAGATTATGTGATCAGATTTTCATAAAAACATGAAGCAATTTCTGGATTTTGAGAGTTAAGGTTTTTCGGGATTGTCTACTTTTTTAGATGAACCATCAGCAAATACACGAGCAACATTTAATAAATCATTGAACCAACTCATCTAAAACCAGAAAAGGTAAGGTTCTGAAATCCATTGTGAAGCAGGCAGACGATCGTTGTGGAAAAATAGAAACGACCAAAGCTGTTCACAAACAATCATCATTATAATGCGCTGCAGTAAGAATACTTGCCATAAAAGTTCACTTTCCACCAAACTAGTGTGTTGAATAAGCAAATTCATCAAATACATTTAATGTTTTGTATAATTCAACTTTCAAAAATATATATATTTGTGTAATTTTTGAAATCGACTTTCAAGGCTCAGCTCTGTAATTCGTGCATTTGATTGAATCAATATAATTCAATAAACAAACTATTGATACCTAGCTTATAATACTTTTTGCAGAATATTCATGTCCTAACCAGTACATCAAATGTGATGATGGCTTACAGTGTATTCACGAATCGTCAAGATGTAACGGGCATTTCCATTGTAAAGATAAATCAGATGAAGATAAAAATATGTGTAAAGGTGTGTCATTGTTCTTACATTAGATGTCCATTTTAAGGATGTCCCATAGTTATGTTTTAGTATTTCTGTCAGATTTTTAGGAATGTCTGATTTTATCAAATAACAAGTATTAAAATTGTTCCTCCATAAACTTCTTCATTTTGTGTGATAATTTTATTCTAGCAATCTCTAGGGGCAATCTGGCAAATTTTCATTAATAACCAATGTTGAGCTGCTACCGTACCGGCGGACACGACCGCAATAGAGATGGCGCACCATAAAATTGGTTTAACCCAACATTTCTTTTGAAATGTACCAATTAATAAACAGAGGATAACAGGAAAAACTTAAAATGGACGAAAATTACATTCACATGTAAAAAATGGATAACAGGAAACACCTTCAATGGCTGAAAATTATAATTACATGCCACAGTCTGTCATGGTACTACACATGAAGAACACGAATAAGACAAAAGACAAACGTAGACAACGATACGAACTCGGGACAGTCGGACTTGGTACCGGCACTAGCAAAAGCAAGCGGTAGGGTTAAACCGGTTTATGGGTACCCAAACCTCCCCTTTATGTTTCCCGTTTCCCACCTGTGAATCTGATCTTTCTCTTTGCCACCAAGTTTTAATTTTTTACCGGATTTTACTTTATTACCGGTGTTGACATATTCAACAAGGCGGGTGTCTTATTAGAAGCAGGAGATGCTTACTGTGCTGTAGCATCTGATCTCACCCATGGTTTTTTTATCGGGTACGTGTTGTTCATTTTTGTATGTGTGTGTCTTCATTTTCTTTTTCTGTGCCGTGTCCATGTTATGTCTTTGTTTTTTTTTTTTTTTTTTTTTTTTTTTTTTTCGATGTTGCCATTGTGCTTGGATTGAACTGAATTAGTGCTTTGTGTCTTTTATCTAGATATTTATCTATTTATTATTAAAAATTGATTTTCTCTGAAAACTTGCAATATGTAATTTTTCGAAAACTGTTTAAAACTAGGGATTATCTCCCTCTCGCAAAGTTCTATCCTTAACTGATTTTGGCTTTCAATGTAGATTTTTTTTATCATTGAGCTCTACAAGATTTTACAAATTTTTGGTTTATGGTCTCCCAAGTATTTTAATTTGATCTGCTCTGAAAAAGACATAAGTTGTCGAAATGGCCTTATGCAGGAACTGAATTTGGAGTTACTTCGGTAATTTGATATTTATACGTCGCTTTCAATTTTAATATACCTTTTTTTAATTTTGGACATAGTCAAGTAGCTTAATTTCTGTTTGGACTACTATAAAGTTTCATTCGTAATACAGCTGTTTATGTCATTTTTTTTTTCATTTTTCAGTTTAGTTGGTCAAATTTTATGCATCTTTTTTTATTTTGGTTATTCTGAGTTCTGTTTAATTGTCGTTAATTGGTTTTTATGACTTTTTTATCATTATAAGAATAATGTGACGGTGGTCACTTTGTTTACTTGTTTACGTTTTTATATGGGGTATTTAGGTTAATGTTAGTATTATTTATAGTTCCTTAAGTATTCTTACGAGTACGGCCACGTAAATTCTCACCGGGACACTCCCCGTTTGGCTTTACGTGCCGGTTTCCCCGGCCGGGCTCGTTGCCCCTAGGAACTATAAATAACGTCACTCACCGGGTCACCGGGACAGTCAAACGTTAGGATTCGAAACGAGCAGACGCTCAATCTTTGGCTACCCGTGTTTTAATTATATTATCATGTAACAAGTATTCATGGTCGTCACTATGTCTTGTATATTATAAATGTAACAAATAAACATTTTGTTTATATCCAGCATTAATTATTTCCATTTATCCTGGAATCCGGATTTTACATCGGAGTGACGAACGAGCTAGAATCTAGCACTCCGGTTACAATAAAAGTAATTTTGGAGGATTTTATCGATGTGTAAACGCCGCCGACTCACTCACAAACCGAATAAAGTCCGAAGGACTTTTCGGACTTTATGTAAAGTTTTTGAGTGAAAGGTCGCGTTTAAACATCCATAACTCCTCCAAAATTACTTTTATTTCTTATGATTCCAATCCTTCGAAATTTAAACAATGTTTTCACTGAATTTGACGTCACCGTATAATGCTCTATTTTCCTCGGAGCGTATTAATGGGCAAGAGGCTTTATCGAGAATATAACTTTGCTGTTGTTCGTGACGTTGACCAATGAAACTGGACATTGCAATAGCAATTTGAATTATCCTGAAGTTTATGCACTTTTCGTGTTTTCACGAAACGGTTGGTTAATGCTTGGACTTCCTAATGTTTTGGTTTTGATCTGCAATGATGAGACATAAGTTGTCGAAATGCGCATATGCAGAATATAAATTGTCGGTAACTTCGGTATTTTGTTATTCATTAATTGCACAAAAAATGCAGAAGTGACAAAATTACCGAATAGAGTGGTCAAGAGCCGAAGTCCGTGAGACAAAAACACAAATCAGATAAAAACCACTGGAAAAATTGTCGATCGCAATGGTCCGGACTTGGTACAGGCAAATTTAACTCTTTTTTTCAGATTATACATGCCCAGAATTGTATTCAAAGTGTGATGATGGGTTTAAGTGTATCAGTAATCATTCTCTTTGCAATGGATATAAAGATTGTGAAGATGGATCAGATGAGAGCTTAGATAGATGTAAAAGTAATATAAATAATTTAAAATTTGAAAATTATTAATATATGGGTGTCAAAGTGTGTATTGGGTGGTTAGAATGTGATATATATCGAATTTATCGCAAGTTCATAACATTCAGTTGAAATATAAAAAAAACTAGAGGCTCAGAGACTGAGCCTGTATCGCTCACCTGACAAAATACTTAACAGCAGGATTTCGATGTTCTGCATGGTGGCCATGCTTTTTTGTCAAATTGAAATGAAATGAGCAATCTTTGTGAAGGACCTTCCATACATCATTCTTGTAAAGTTTGGTTGAATTTGCTTCAGTGGTTTCAGAGGAGTTGGTGAAAATGATGTTTTCCCATAGGGTCTAATGTTAAATACAAGTTCCGCGCTGGCGACCATGTTTTTTTGTTGAATCAGAACGAAATGAGCAATCTTTGTAAAGGATCTTGCCTACTTCATTCCTGAAAAGTTTGGTTGAATTTGCTTCAGTGGTATCAGAATAATGGATGAAAATGACGTTTTACCCATAGGGTCCAATGTTAAATATAAGTTCCGCGCTAGCGGCCATGTCTTTTGTTGGATCAGAACGACATGAACAATTTTTGTAAAGGATCTTCCATACATCATTCCTGTAAAGTTTGGTTGAATTTGCTTCAGTGGTTTCAGAGGAGTTGATGAAAATGATGTTTTCCCATAGGATCCAATGTTAAATACAAGTTCCGCGCTGGCGGCCATGTTTTTTGTCGGATCGGAACGAAATGAGCAATCTTTGTTAAGGACCTTCCATACAACATTCCTGTAGAGTTTGGTTAAATTTGCTTCAGTGGTTTCAGAGGAGTTGATGAAAATGTGAAAAGTTAACAGACGGACGACGGACGGGCGATGGCAATAGCTCACACTGACCCTTTGGGTCAGGTGAGCTAAAAACATAAGTATTACCGTTAATTTTTTATGGAGGGGGTTAAACATTTGCATTGAGCTAGTTTCTAATTACTCTCCAATGCTTCGGTCTATCCATAATGGACCTTGTCCACGCAAGATCTAACACTTTTTACATGACCATATCATAGATTTTTTACAAAATATCTCTCTTTCATTACTTTTCAGTATCTACGAAGAATGGCATCTTACTTTTTGTATCACAGCCCTTAATGATAGCACATTAATGTAAGCTGGAGCATTGTCAGTTTTCAAGTTTTCTTAACTACAAAAATTCCACTACGAGTTTTACGGTATTGTCTTGCGATGTCGATGTTAACCATATCGTCATGTCGATATTGACGATTACCATACAGTCATGTCGATGTTGACAATATCCATACAGTCATGTCGACGTTGACCATTTCGGTGTTAACCCTTACCATTTGAACTTACGTTTTCCATAATAAGTGTGGTATTAGGTACCGTCTATCTTCTATAATCCTTCGAAATATCGCCAAATATATATTCTTGAAGTGTGGCCATTTTACCTTGTCTCTTGAATTGTCCTTGTCCTGGATTATTGTTACTTAAATCATATGTCTCTAAGCTGCAGNTGTAGCAATATATATATATATATATATATATATGATAATATAAACTTAATTAAAATACAAAGACATTTACTCGAAATAAAAAATGACTCTTCTGTAAAGCAAACTTTTTATTTTTCTTCAAATATAAAAAAATTGCAACAAAAATTTCCAATAACATAATCATTCTGGATGTTACAATAGGAGATTTTACTATGCGGTAAGAGCAAACTCTTTGTTGAAGTCATCATGGTGACTTCAAGATGAAGAACAACAATAAAAGTGTTATTTAATTGCTTGGTTCTAGCGTGGATTATTATTGACTTTGTTTTATTTGCAGTTACTCCGTATCCTTGTGTTGTTTATTGATTTTGTCTCTCCTACATTGTTGAGTCTGTAAAAAGATTCCTATGCAAGAGATGTATGCTCTCTATATACTTCAGTTTCAGCCAGGGGGCAACCATTTGATTTTTATTTGGGGAGGGGATCGGCAAGGAAGGAACATCTGATGCTGTATTTTGTTCATGAAATCTTATCTCACTGGAAGCAATCCTGTCATTTTTTTCGGTCTAAACCAGCAATTTTGCTTCATATATGTCATCCTGTTTTTTTTTCAGCATCCTCCTGTCCTTATAGTTTTTTCACCTGATTCTGGATTTTTTTTTGTTCGAACCCCCCATCCCTGAAAATCTAATGGTGTACATGTTCTTGAGAGAATTTCTCATATGGATATACTATTATACTTTCAAATTTAGGATTTTTACCACCTGTCCGTATATGGTAGTTCCCATATCTCACAATTATAAAATTATAAAATCCAAGTTTTCTTTCAATCGACTTGATGAGTGACCTGCGTCTGTCCATTAATTTAAGACACTAGTGCTGTTGTCTGGCAACGGATGACGGTGAGGTTAAGAGCACTTTACCAGTTATATTAAATTTATGTCTGTAGACAATCCCACAAACATGACTAGTAAAGACATGGACGTAGCGTTGTCCGACATTTGGCAATAGGTTGCACCCAAACTAGTGATAGGACCGTCAGCCTAGTACTTATGGTATGAGCAAAGCGTCAAGATAAACAATAAAAATAAAGCTCTGTTCTGTTGCTTTGTTCTGTCATGTATTTGTAGAGACTTTGTCTCATTTGCATTTACTCTATATTCTTTTATTCTTGATTTAACAGTAATCAAACCACATTTTAATGACAATCAAGCTTTAAAACCAGACTTTCGAGATGGGAACTCTCGGGTAATGGAAGGCGGAAACGACGGCCTTGGATACCAGTAAGAGGGAAAACTGGATTTCTAAACCTATTGAAATAAATATTTACCACATAAAAACAAGCTATTTATGAAATTGAAGGGCATTTATAATTTTTCCTATATGACAACTTTTTAACTATATTTTGATTGACGAAAAAAAATAACCTGAAGCGCTATAAATCGATTAAATATAATCACCCTTAGCTCAACAGTGATTCCCTTTCAATATATTGATGTATTGATATTTTACGTATAAAAATAGATTTGTTACCGGAAGGAACACGATTCAAAAGTCCCGTAAATAGACATGAATGTACCCTTAGTCGATGGTATTTCATCTGTAACAAACAACGATTTCTTAAATCTATAAACTAAAAAACACACCAAATTTAACATTTCTCCATATTTTAATTTCTTGTCATCAAAATATCATAATATCACATATTAGCTTTTCCGAAAATCGTAGTCAAACTTTCAGATATTGAAATGTGATAAAATGGTTTATTTTCCTTTACAGGTGATGGGACAAGATGAAAGAAATATTTAGTTTGTGTGTATATATATTTGATTCTGCCTTTTTTGAAAGATTTAATATTTGATTTTTATTTCTATGTTAGTACATTTTCATAACTGTGTTATTGCTAAAATTAGTGGTGGGAAAATTCGTAGAAACAGCACTGGTCTTCATATTATTTTTCCTTAAAAAACTCAAGAGGAAATTCTATTGGAATGAGAACTTTTACTTCCATAGAATTTATCTCTAGTTCCCATTATTACATTACATTTTCTTTTCATTAAGCCCCTCTTACACTACACCGTATAACGCAAACGAACGCCGAACGTACATAAATAAATTATATCCTTTCGTCTCCGTTCATATGCGTTTGTCGTTCGTTCTTTATTCGGCGAATACGGTACAAGTACGGTCACGTCTATTTTGTACGGTGAAATGTTTTGAACATGTTCAAAACTTGGAACGGACATATACCGCACAAAATGTGCGGTAAATGTACGGTAGGTTTACGTTTTGTTCGGTTCTCATGCGTTATATCTCCGTTATTAATTCGTTACTGGTGCGTCTAGCATCCGTTGATGTACAGTAGATTAAATTGCTGAAACGGACTCTTACCGGAGAGATAACGGATAAATCGTTCGAGTTCCGAACTTATAGCGGAAACCCACCGAACATGTAACGAATGTTTCGCAATGGCAAAAACCAACATGCAATAAACAAAATAAGAATGGTAAAAGTAGACAACAATTTAAAAAATAAATATACAAAGTGAAAATAATAAAAAAAGAAGCTAAAAATAACACGAAAAGAACATAATGAAATGCCCAAATTTTGGACCTTATGGCTTAAACTATTAGGCAACCGTTATGACTTAAGGCAACCGTTATGGCTTAAACTATTAGGCAACCGGACGGAAAACCAAAATGATGGTCCTGCTACAACGAGAGAAACTAAAACCATTTACGTGTACAAGAATGTAAGTACTTGTCCCATAGTTGGAGGCTATTAGGCCGAACATTTTGGACAAACGTACTGTTCCTGTCTTGTGATCTTTCACTCGTCTTTTATAATTTGTTACATTGTATATTTTGTCCTTGTTTACCTTTTAAATTTTGGCCTACTTCACCATTCTTATTTTGCTTAAAAAGAATTTGAAAAGGTTGCTTATTATCTGTTCATCCCATAGAAGGTGCTATGTACTAGTTTATTTTTATTAAGTTACTTAATATTTGATTTAGTAATTTCAAGAGTGTTGCAGTGTCTGTTAACTGTGTTTATCTGGTATAACCTTATTCTGAGATCGCAATTACAAAATTGTACATTCTCTTTCCGTTTAGATATGGTATATGTGTAAAGCAACATCCGCTACTCTAGAGCCTGTAGAACTTTAATCCGATCTTGGTCTTGAGTATATTTAATGTCATTTTTGCCTTAGGTGAAGGTTATCTGTAACGGGCAGTTGTTTTCTTATGTCATTCTCTTGCCTTTCTATTCGCTGGCATTTTGGGAAATAAATTTAATTGGTCCAGCAAGCCATAATAATTGTCTGGTTGAGAGGTCAGAAAAAAAAACAATTTATACCTTTTTTCTATATCGATAGTTTAACATAGTATTTATTCATTTTATAAGTTCGTTCTACTCGGTGCTCGTTCGGTACGTTTTCGGTAACAATACGTTTTATTCGGTAGCTGTCCGGTGTGTTACCGTTATGAATACGTTTTATTCGGTGCTTGTCAGGAAGGGTTACGTTGTCATTTCTGTACGAGTTCGGTTTATTCGGTGACAGGTCTGTACATCTACGGTGCATTTACTGTATGCCTCCGGTTAATGTGCGTTTTCATAGTAATTTGTCAACAAACAAAAATATGTACCACCGTACAAAAATGATTTTCATCCGTTTCTCATACGTTTGTGTTATACGGTGTAGTGCAAGAGCGGCTTTACGACATGAAATAATGTATTTTTCACTTTTTTCTGTTTTGAATTAAGTTTAAGATAGTTATATGATTCACATATAAATATGTTGAATATGAATTGTTTATTCTATATTTATTGTATATTAAATATTCATATATCAATTCTGAGGGAACCTCACAGATTTTCAAATCTTTTTATACGCTCCGCTTTAGCTGGGCGGTATATAATGATCATGGTGTCCGTTTTTATGCTCCGTCCGCCATAGGGTACATATTTTGTGATGACAACTCCTCCTAGACCACTAAGTGAAATTCAAGGAAACTTTCACAGAATGTTCAGTGGTTATTGTCTTTTCCTTTCTTTTTTTTTGGGGGGGGGGATTCAAACGTAGAGCGGAAGTATATATCAGTTTGTACTAGTTTGTATAGTAGCTGGTATACCAAACGAACTCTATCAAATTAACAAAGAAATGTATCGTAGACAAACGCAATACAA